>JAECUM010010408.1:0-12053 GCA_016617855.1 Megalonaias nervosa | reverse complement strand
TAAAACACAAAACAAATGTGCTTGGCTCAAAATTGGATATACTTCTACTTGTAATAAATCGTGTGTGAACAAATACTGCGGAAATCATGCACAGAGTATCAAAAATGGAAGTACAGGACCAATACCGTGTGTGAAATGCGGTGTTGGAGTCAGAGGATAAACCCAATTGTGTCTAAAATGTGGCGGAAAAAAGTATAGAGAACTAAAACGATATTATGACAAAAAAAATAATACATTATCAGGTAAATCTCCTATAAAGACAGAAGAAGATTATCTGGTTAGATTTCAAAATAATGATTTAGACAAATAATATTATATATATATATAATGGAGCAAAATGAGTTTGTGTCACATCCAATCTTTACCAATTATGAAGCATCTCGAGAAGGTGTAATCAGACACTGTAGATTGAAAAAACCAGTCGGTAATATTTGTAATACTGGTTATCTTAGATTTCATGCTGGGAAAAATAAACATTATTACTCGCATAAATTCATATTTGAATGTCATTTTGGGGTCATTAAAGATGGATTTGTAGTTGACCACATTGATGGAGACCCCCAGAATAATCGGTTATCTAATTTACAGGCTATTACACAAAGTCAAAATTCCGCACGTGGAAATACTGGAAAATGTAAAAGTTTGAAAGAAGATCTATTAAATCAATAAATACAGAAACAGGACGGGAAATTACTTTTCTATCAATATATGCGGCTGCAAAACATTTTAGCATACATCCACGATCGGTACAATTTGTCGCAAATAATATTACTAGATCTGCCCTTTCAAAAATATATAATCAGCGGATAGTATTTGAATATGTCTAATTCTGTCTTCTTACAAAAACAAATAGTTCGACTCTGTTAATTTTCCCAAGGATTTTGTTTAGCCATAATTACAGTCACTGACTCTGTCAGGGGTTCACCTTCACCACTCTCAGCATTGACAGAATCAGATAGCATAATCTTTCTTAATTGCATTACACGATTATCCACAATCTTTTTTCTTTCGTACTCGTGAGACAGTTCGGATTTAATATTTTCGATAGAACGTGCAAGAGGTGCAAATAGCTTTATCTGATTGTCGTTTACCATGGCTAGTGATTCAAGCATGGATTGATAAATTAATTTTATGAATCTGTAGTTTGAAGATAGTGTATATTTATTATCAAATTTTCTCTGTTGCAGTAATTCAAAATCGCACATAATTTTCTGAGGGTCGAGATTATCAGATATTTTTATTCCGTTATGTTTTAATTTTTTAATAGCAGAAATAATATCATTAATGTTTTCTTGGTTCATTATATAATAATTATTTCTTTAAAATAAAAAATAATATCAGTATCTGAATAATTATTTAAAAAAATGTAGTCCCCATAACCCCATGTGAACCTCTAAGTTGCCATATGACATCTTAGTAGGATCAGAAGGTCAGGGGACTGTTTTTTGAGGATGATTGTATGATTATGATTATATATACATATGGTTATGATTTTGATTTTTGAGGACAGCACAAACCCCATGTGAACCCCTAGGTTGTCATATGACATCCTAGCAGGATCAGAGGTTACATATAAACTTATCTCTAAGAACTTAATTCTAAGGACAGCACAAACCCCATGTGAACCCCTAGGTTGTCATATGACATCCTAGCAGGATCAGAGGTTACATATAAACTTATCCTAATGATTGTATGGTTATGAATATATACAAATGGTGATGACGGGGGAATCTTGTCTACGTCCAACAGATTTTGTACACTCTCCCCCCATACAAAACCCCGGGAGTGTAAAACGTACACCCCTCAAGGGTGTATGATAGGAGAGTGTATTTTGTCTGTTGTGGATATCGAGGAAATTCTCCGGGTTCCCCCAATTAAATAAGCATCAGTCGCAAATGCAAGATAATATCTTTAGCATTTTTGGAGACTCGAACACGCGAGAGTCTGTAGAGCTTCGATCTACGTCAAACCGTCTTACCATTTCGGCCATCGTTCTCTTATCAATAATATAGTTAAATTTAAGTATATATATAATATTTGTGCTGTCTCACAGAACTTGTATTACTAATAGAATGTGGAATTGTACTTCAGTTTTTCAAAATTCATAAAATAATTTTGCACGCATAAAGTTATAGTTCGTTAAGGTAACAGACAGACGGACTAATATACACTATACACGTACATACAACTGGGTTTGTACAGGTAACGTAGTAAGGGAAATAATCGTTCAATTTACTGCAGAGAGATAGCCGAGTTATCTCGCTTTATTATATATACAATTGCTTTAATCATAGAAATTTGATTATGTATTTACTCATCAGATTATATACCCCTGATTAAATAATCAGACGTTCTATGAGCGTACATACAGGTTTATATTAAGAGATTCGTTCCTCGTGTCCAGAATTCTATTATTTTGGTCTGTAAGTTTGAAATTTATTCTTGTCAGAAATGGATTATGAACTCGCAGGTAAACGGGATTAATTGGTTCTGCCACAATTAACCAGCCCGGTGGAACAATCGGGCTAAAACTGAATAATATATACCCTTGCTCCGCAGTGCCACTGTGGTGGCTAGATTTAGAAAGATCTACCTGATAGCTACCTTCAATAACATCACATACCAGATTGGCTGCAATTGTTGTTGTTATGTTTACAATGCCTGGTGATATATGTCTACCGGCACCAAAGGGGTTGTTATTGTGTTTTAATATAACCGGTGGTGGGGCTATTTTTTTCCATGATTCAATTACTCCCGGATAATATTCTTCAATAAGATCATTTAATGATTTCTTCATTTCAGCGTTATTTAAATCAGGTATAACAAATGTTTGTAAATTTTTTTCTGTTATTTTATAATGATTAAGAAATAATTTCTTCAAATTTGGTCTTGTGTAAGGACTATCTAATTCAGTAGTTGTAGCTTTTATAATACTTCGATCGGCGATATATAAATCGAATAAGATACCATTTAAATGTTTTATTGACTCGATTATTTGCTGTTTTACACTTTCATTATAATGTTGTGATAATGAAATAAGTAAATTTATTAAATCATTAAACATTTTATCGTATTCAGGTTTAAGAGTATCTAAAAACCATTTAATAAATTTTTCATCAACACTATCTCGATCTCGCGCCCCTGGCGTCTTGATAATAGTAAATATTGATCTAATTATCTTGGGGATCCTTTTACCGTCAAAATCGGTAAAGTAGTATGTATCATCGTTTGGATCATTTTTAAATGTTATATAATTCCATGGATATTTATTTCGATATTCTGGATCTTTAATGAATTTTTCTTCACTCGTTTTAAACTCATTTTTAGTTGGTTCTGAAACTCCATTATAAACAGGTGCAACTTCAGGCCATCCTAACACGGATCTAATCGAACTTTGATAAATATCTACGAGGTAATCAGGAGAATTTATTTCAATAACCGCAGATAGTGTTGGTTCATAAACAGTAATCGCTATTTTAGATTCTTCCCCTGTGATAGATTTAATTCTGCGTTGGAATTCATCATTAATCTGTTCTATTTGATAACTACCCGTTGAAATTCCAACAACCTGCCAGTCAGGTGTTCCATCCGGTTTATTCTTATTCGCAAATACCAGTGAATTATTTGGTTGTTGTCCACCAAACGGTTTTGATCTAATATTAGGCCAACTATAATAAACTCATAATTGCGCTAATGCTATTTCCTTTGCTGGAATTGCAGTCGGAAAATTAACGCTAAATTCAGGATTGGTTGAACTTAATGATATCATAGTAGTTTTTGACGGCGTTGTATTAGCCACGATCTGCTGAAGTAATTCTAACGATGACATTATTATTATAGTTATTATTTAATTCTCCATCTTTCCGTTATTATCATTAGCGATTATGAACGCTTCATCGTAGGTTTTCATTATCGTTACGAACTCCTCATCGGATATTTTACCATCACCGAGATACGCTGAAATATACGAGCATAATTTAGTGTATGCGGTTGTTGCTGTGTGCAATTTCATTATATACTCGTTTAGTTTATTATTCGTACACGTAGATATTTTTTTTAGAGATAATACTGAAAATACCTGCACATGTTGTTGCCGTTGAAACTATAATTGTTACAACTGCAGGCGCTGTCATCGTTATTGTTGATAATAATAATCCAGTTCCAGCAATAACAGCAGAAACAGAGTATACCATTATATCAATAACGACCATACGACGACGATATTTTTTACCTTTATCGTGTAATCGTCGATGATATTTTTTAGTTTAGTTTGACACTCACATACTTGAGTGTATCTGTGACGTTGAACGTCGATAAATGATTCTTGATTCATTATATTTATCTAGGTAACTAATTGAGGAGTTTCGGCTATGAACTCAATACACCACCAATAATCTGCTGTGGTTAATTTTTTATCATTCGCTATTAGCATAAACGTTTCTTCAGTATCTTTATTTAACACTATAGACACAATTCCAGAAAAATCATCGGTTGAATGACGCCATGGAAATGTGGTAACTATACTGAATTTTGCACTACTAAATACAGATAATCTGTATACACCAGTAACCTCTGCAGTGTGTTTAAAAGTGTTATTTTCCTGCGACCATGTTGCCTTTCCTGATGCTACTGTGTACACGATATTAATGATCTGTTTGTGAGGAATTTTAACGAGATTAGTTTTTTGAATAATGTTAGGAATACCACTAATGATATCGTTGAGTCTTGCGTTAATGTCAGCGAGATTAATAATAACATTTGGTGGAGTTCCAAAAAAGTCATTAATAGATCTGTGTACATTTCTACGAAAATTTAGAAACGTTTGTACATGATTAAAATATTCAGTTCTAAATGCAGCAATTCCATCATTGATAGTCGTTAATGAAGTAGTTATTGGAATTTCCTTATCGTCGACGTATTTCTTCGTTGCGGCGTCGAAATCTGTTTCTGGTGTTCTGAGATTATTAATACCATTACTATTCATGTTGAGAAATGCACGCATTATACCACCGCGCACTGACACGTATTTGGATTCTTGATCATCGACGTATTTTTTTGTTGCTGCGTCTGTATCTGCGATTGGATCTCCAAGATACGTAATTTTTCTTCCTGACATAATAACATCACCGGTAAATACATCACCAGTTTTCTTAACATAATCGTTAACCGTCTTACCGGAATCCTGTATTTTACCCTGATCAGTGAAAGTAACGACATTATTAACAACCGCGTTGGGAATTCGTACAAGAACATCTAGTAGTTGTATATTACTCGTTTTTAATCGTCCTTGTTTATCCTGAAAAACGACGACTTCATTTTGATCCACACTCGTTATATTTAATAAATCATCGATTTCATTTCTGAGCTGATCAATGTTTGCATATTTAGATAAATCGACCTTCTGAGCTCTACCTGAGGATCTTCCGTAAATATCTACCATTATATTTACTGATATCAGTTTAAGTGCTATGACGTAGTGTAGTGAACGCGTGCACGACTTTATGAGGCGGTGCTGTTGATTTTGATACAGCATCAAGCATAGCGAGGGTTTCACGACCGCATATTGGAGGATCAGTTATTTTTTGTGTCGGTAGCATTGAATACCAGATTGGAGCAGTATTATTGCTAACGTAATGAAGAAATTCTTTTGGTGGTGCTAATCCATACGAATCGAAATAAATAATTCCACGTGGATCAATTGCATATGCGACCCAGTGCATGCCTGGGCCAGAATTTTTATCGAGATTAATGATACCGGTTTCATGTTGCATTGCAATGGTAGGTAATTGATCGCGCATAAAAACACCTCTGAAATTTTTTATTTTTAATTGCTTAGCAGCATTAAGTAAATCAAAATTGGACATGGGTGTTATTAGTAAACTGTCCCTGGTAATCTTAGACCCCTTCCGTACCAGTGTGGAGTCCCTGGTAATCTTAGACCCCTTCCGTACCAGTGTGGAGTCCCTGGTAATCTTAGACCTCTTCCCTTTTTTTTGATTCCTTGTCCGGTTGCTTTCTTTAACGCCATTCCAGCAGATGTTCCAACAGCACCTAGCGCAGCTGCCTTTGCAACGGCTGGTGCTGCAGCTGCTATTAATGCTGGTATTGCTGCGAGAAGTGGAAATATACCACCCGTTTTAGCGATGTCTTTGATGGCGCCCGCAGAAAGATTAAGTTTGACGCCTTTATTTGATTTTTTAGCGTCGTTGAAGTTTTTAAACTGACGCTCGGTCAACGATAGTTTATTTGCACCGGTCATTTGTTCTCGCTTTAGCGATATTTTTATTCCACAATTATTTTTTTGATGCTGATTGCAGCCTTTTAATCTGACCAGGAGTCAGACTCACACTAACGTGATGATATGACATTATAATTATTATGAACGATCTAATTACATGTTTTCTACTGGAGCATCAATAACTCTCATTCGTCCACCAACACCTTCGAGTAACATCGATTTATCGCTGAGTATAACGGCTATTGCTCTGTAATTAGGGATATTTACAATGTTTCTATTAACACGAGCTCGAAAATGAATATCTACAACAGATTGCCTGGTTAAATCTAAATGTTCTAGCGAAAAGTAATAAATCGGATACAGCAATGTAAAATCTAGCTGCGATATTTGTAAACCAGTATCAATATTTTGATCACGACCCATGAACGACATTAATCGATGATATGCACGTGCTACATTATTTTGATCGAAATTCAGTAATATATCCTCGGATGGTTCTTAATGTCCATTTATCCTTAATGAAACTTCAGAAACACCGAGTTTGTCAAATATCATTAAACTTTTTATTTGATTGTTTACACGTGTATTATCCTGAAGCGCAATAAATATATGTCTTGGTGCAGAAACACCTTGCTGAGAAGCTATTTGCAATGTGAATAGACCATTAATTGCACTCTGAACAACATCTGTGGTCATTGTTAACCATGACAACATTGATTTACCGCCTTGACTCATAAAAGATAGTAACCGATCTTCTTCGGATATTGTTGGAGTCATCACTGGCATCTACAAGGAAAGTTTTGTTAGTACTATTTTACCATGAAGTGCCGCAGTTGCATTAGCATCAGCTCCTTCAACGTACCACATTGCATCATTATCATCGCTTTTTCGCACAAGTACAACTGTGTGTTTGGCTCCAAAAATAACTTTTCTGACATTTCTGCAAAATCCAAATATGTGTGACAGTGGAATTGCACATGAAAACCTTCTATCATTCAACATTGATTTACGTGATGCAAATCCTAAGTTGAAATTTGCGTTCATTGATATTACTGCGGGAGTTTCTGCGGTTCCTGCAGCATTTCTTACATTACCTGTAGTTACATTTTTATGATCCGAGTGATCAGAAGTGTCCTTTACAAACATCATTGATGGACCAGCTGATCTTGAATAATCATCGCTGTATCGTGCTAGACCCAATATTGTTGTAGCAACATCAACGTCTTTCTGAATTGATTCAATATTTTTACCATCAATCATGTACGTAGCACTGTCAAATAACGCCATAATACCATTATTAACAAAACCAAAAACATCATCATTATTGTATTCGGTATCATCATGTTTATAAATTTTACCTTCTACTTCAATAAATGCTTCAGCGGGTAAGAAATATCTACTTGTATCTTGAACCTGTAGTTCAATTCTTCCACGTTGATTTGGAATTCGGGCGTCATAAGAATAATACTGATAATCGCGCACAGACTCATCTTTGAGAACTGGTGCGTCCATGTCAAACGCGGGGTCAGATGTGCGCTTAAACATCTTTATTATTATCGTCTTCGTCTAACTCGAAGACCACTTCCTGCTATCAGACTAGCGGTTATATTTTTTTCCTTTTCCGACATCGGGATATCAGCTAACTCCGCTAGTTTTTGATTAGCTGCTTGATTTATTATGTTACTTACGCTTGCGGGCATCACTTCAGTGCTAGGTAATTTCACAGGTCGGGTCGGTCTGCGTATTAATCGTGATAGTCTATCTTTGATCGCTGAGAATGCTTTGCTAGCGAGATTACCAACAGCGCCTATACCCTTTTCACGAACAACATCAATAGCTTTCATTCCTAGTTGCTTTGCAATCGGTATTGCTTTTGGGGCTATCCTTCTAAACAGACCTTGAACAACATCACCTAATCCATCTCCGTAGGTCGTTTTGTATACAGGTAATCGAGAGTTTATTACCCTGACCATGGTAGGTCCACGTTGAGTACCATGCACGATCATTTTATTATTAACTGTTTTTATCACTAATTACATACTTAATCACTATAATAATCGTCGGCGATTTCATTAATGAGAGATCGATATACATTAATATCCATGATACCGCCACTAAATAATCGTTTGCAAATATCAGCTGCTTCATTAATGATTTCTGATGAATTATTACCAGCTCGTTTTCCTCCGATGAGGATTTCTAGTCGATCGACATCAGCAAGAACGTTATTGGGGCAAGTAATAAGACCACTTCCTAAACCACTTCCAGTTGCTCCGGGAGCGTCTTGAAATTCTTCTTCTTCACTTGGTTTCGGTGGTTTCTTTTTACTTGGTTTCGGTGGTGTTTTTGGTGATTCTGGATAATCACGAAGTGATTGCTCAAATGATTTTGGTGCTTTTCGTCGTTGTTGTTTTCGTTGTTGTTGTCGTTCTTGTTTTCGTTGTTCTTGTTGTCGTTGTATCTCTTGTTGTTGTTGTAGTAGTTGTGGTATTGGTTGCTCTGGTGATGGAAATTTGAGATGTGGTGATGATGGTTCAGATTGTTGTGGATAATCACTTTGTGATTGCTCAAATAGTTTTAGTTCTTTTTGTTGTTGTTGTTCTATTGTTTTTTGTCGTTGTAGCTTTTGTTTTTCTTGTTGCGGTGACGGTTGTTCTCGTTGTCGTTGTAGCTCTCGTTGTTGTAGTGGTGGTAATTCAAATTGTGGTGGTGGTAATTCAAATTGTGGTGGTGGTGATAATCGTTTACCTTGTTCAACCTCTTCTACATATCTATTTACAGCCATGCCAAATTTGTTAAAATCGTCAATTTCTTTACTAGATCTAATTTTTGGAATATCAACAAGGATACGATATACATCCTTGATCCAATGATCATGTTTTAGAGATTTAACATATTCTGGTTTTACATATTTTTCTCTTTCATAATATCCATACGCGGCAATATCAAGTATTTGGTTTGGGTCCTTGATAGCAGCAATACCTTCAGGCGTGAATTTATCTCTTATATTAGTTCTTGGTCTTTTAGGCGCTGGTTGTGGTGCTTGTGGTGCTTGTGGTTGTGGTGGTGGTTGAGCTGCTTGAATACGGCCAGCAATATCAGCAGGCAATGTTGCAAGAGCTCTTTGTGTTGCCTCAGTTGCTGTAACAATTTTCTTCGTTGGTTCAACAATCGGCTTAAATAATTTTTCTGTACCTTCTGTAAATTCCACTTGAGATTCCTGACGCGATTGTAGTTGTTGCTTAACAGAATCACGAACGGGTAGATATTTTTTAATTGCCTCTAGTCGCTCTCGAGCTAATTTAGCTGAGTGTGGTTCTCCAATACTCATTATTGATAATATCTATATGGCTGTTTAATTTATAGCAGCAGAGAGGGTGAATGACATACGTATGTGACCAGATTGTGAAAAAATCTGGTCAATTAAAGAAGTTTTCATTATTAAGACAAAAATGTTTTTTTTCTTCAGGGAACCCTTAATTTTCAAAAATAAGGTCTCTACAAAGTTGTAGGGTTCACCCTCTCTGCTGCTCCATTTGAGGCCAGAAACCCTTTTGAGGCGATAAACTTTTCTGAGAATATAGGGGCCCCCGCATATTAACCCTATGCACACATTTAACATAGAATTTCCCATACATTACTTGAGTAGCGTGTAAAGAGGTCAACTCGAACACTTCTTACGTCACCGCCCATTTGAGTCAGCCACTTGTAAAACTGTTACCATTCGACCATGTTAATTTCTCGTTTGCTCGCCAAGTGCCACTCTCGTGTTAATTCTGGTTTGAACACCAAGAGGCCCACACTGCATAAAATCGAAGGAATAATATTAATTCCCGTTTGACCTCAAATCAGCCATGTTTTCTTGTTTTTATATGTGTGTCTTTGTATTTTTCTGTATGTTTATATATTCAGCTCAAACTTAAAACCCTTTACTCTTTCCCTTCACGCTTGTCCCTATAAACACTTTTGATCCCAAAGTGCCAAATTTTGACCCTGTAAATACTTTGACCCCTAAGTGACATTTCTGACCCTCAAGTAGCATTTCTGACCCCCCCCCATGACATTTTGACCCTATAGTGTCCCCCGTATGCTAAGCCTATGGAAGCATTTAATAGATTTTCCCATACTTACCTAGATTTTGGCAGGTATTGAGGTTGCTAAGTCACCGCCGAATTGAGGTCAGCCGCTTGCAACACTGTCACCGTTTAACGCTACAAACACTTTTGCCCCATAGTGTCATGTCCATGTCAATTTCTTGTAAGACCCCAAGGGCCATTTCTGACCCCCCAATTGTAACATATTACTCCTCATATATAAGGCAGCTGACTTTCGTTCCAACACTCATAATTCTTTAGAAAGGTATGCTATATTTTGCTTTGATTTCTCTCTCAAAAAGGTACAAGTGTACACACATACAGACAAACACACACAGACAGGCACACTTATTATTGTGTGCATTATTCAAGCTCTTGTTCGCGAAGACAAATATCAGCTTACAAATTTAAATGACATCTTTGCAGCGTAGGTCCACTTAATGCTCCTACCTTCATTTGAATCTAAAGTCTAAGATTGCATCTTTCAAGATAGGCCATCATTTACTTCTGTAGCAGGCCACCTTTCCACAAAATGATTAAGAAATGTTGCTTCAGAATAAAATATGGTCGTTAATACTAACTGAGCTCCATTTAAAATCAACATTCCTTTTAACGGATTCATATGAATATTCAAAAGCATAGACAAATATCAGTTAGATTAGGTTCGTGGTCTATCAATCTAATAGCTTTCAATATCTAAGTGCGTATTAAACGCATCTTACGTAAATCGTTCTTTCGGTAACAATCCATAAATGGGTGCGTTCCGAAAGCAGGGGTTCTAAAAGTAATTATAGTTTTACTGCAGAAAGAGTTAAAAGAGTCTGCGATGAGTATGTTTAACCGTACTCATTCTCTGCGTTTCAAATACAGATGACATTTCTTGAAAATGGCCATTTAAAATTAAGAAAGAAGAACAATGTATTAAACTTTATGCGGAAATGATTTCTGATCACTGATAGTTGATAAAACAGATAATAATAAGTTTTCAGCGTAACCAAACTCCAAGGTAACCATTTGTAATGTGCATAGGAAAATAGTTTACTCTTGAATGAAATATACAATCATTAAACGTTAAAACTATTAAATATCAAAAACCTTTAAAAAATATTATAATCAGATTCAGGTATAAATAAAGCCAAATGGAGCCATTGGAAATGTGTGTCTGAATGTATTTGAGCAGTGTCTCTGAACGAAATATGCACTCTGTGAAATGTTAAAACTACATCTTTTGTTCTAGATTTGAAAGCAACGGGGCAAATAGAACCGAGCAAGATAAAATAAAATGTACTTCTGAACTTCTTCAAATATTACATTTATATATACCAAAAACCGTTGTAGTCATGAACAGTATGTCGCTGTCTGTTAATTGTGGTGCCTAAATACTTAAAGCATTTACTTTTTGTTTCCGGTATATTTATGTTTATGCTATAGTAGAAGCTTTGTATTAAGTATCGCACATGACCATCAAACTGTTTACAAACTTGTGCAATTGCTTTCAGTTTCATTCAAAATTGTTATTTGTGACATGAAAGCCACTTATAGTGATGTGAGTAAGCATAATAACGTACACAAATTGTCCATTCGCTTACGTAAATTTAAACATAAATAAAAAATAAACAGAATTATATATATATATATATATATATATATATATAGAGAGAGAGAGAGAGAGAGAGAGAGAGAGAGAGAGAGAGAGAGAGAGAGAGAGAGAGAAACACAAA
>JAECUM010010407.1:0-29847 GCA_016617855.1 Megalonaias nervosa | reverse complement strand
AAAGTGCCCTACCCTGGTTTATAAAGTCTCCCCTCCATTACTGCTGCTTCACCATATTGCTATGGAAAGGTAGATAACTCTGATAGGCATATGCTGAAAGAAACTAGGAGCTGTCTGAGCATACGCAGATCATAAGATCTATCATCATAATATATAACGACATACCTGCTGTATTGCCCCTAACCAAGGTTCTCGTTCAGAAATGTCGCCTCACTTTTGAATAAAGAAACGTCATGTTGGAACAAATCACAACGGATTCTCCGTTGAGGGCACAATTGCACAATTTACTTATCGCACTCGAGAGGTCTTGAATTATAATTAAGTTGTAGGACAGACCAATCTCTGGACAAGGGGATAGATGGTAATTCTTGTAAATCAAATTGATAAAGTCTGACTTTTATTTTGGGCATTTTTAAAATAAAATCTTTTCACTACTACAAAGATGATATGAGTTACAAAAGCCTAGTGGACAGAAGTATTTGACCCACGAGACTTTTGTATATGAAATATTGATTATAGTCACAACTGTTTACCATTTAGGTATGTTTATAAATTGCTGCAGAACTATAGTTTAATTTACTTCCCTGACAACGTAACTAGAGAACGCTCTTTCTTGGAAACAACACAAATACAACTAGTGGAAAACCCTAAATAAGAGGTAGCAAAAGCAACCATTTGAAGGACCAGAGAAACTTACATAACGAAAACTCAAATACCAGAAAGTATTGTTTTAAACTATAGCGCGTTCGATCCTTGTACTAGATCATCGACTGTTTTCTTCACGCTGCCACAAATAAAAAAAGACAAATCAAAAACTGTTCCCCGTGAAGTACTTACCACCAATACAACAACAACATTTCAAAATGAAAGCGAGCAACAAATTACATGTGGGATATGCAAAATGAAAAGAAGTTTTGTAAAGTGGAGTACGGAAACACAATAACAGAGATGGAACGTATGTGCGATGGAAAAGTTCTGAATATTTTGTTAAAACGTTTTGTTTCTTTGAACTCGCCAAGCAGTTTAACACCGATTGATAGAGAAAACGAAGAATCATTTGAAGCTCAGACAAGTGTGTCCGAAGTAAATTCCCGTATCTACTGATGGCTGTACAAAAGCAGAATCGGAATGAAATCGCTACAGGGCTACTAGTTAAATATGAGAACAGTGACCATAGATTTTTGAATAAGATTATTACATGTGATAAAACAGATTTGCGCTTCGGAATCTGACTCAAGAAATAAAATGAAGTTTGGATTGAAGAAAACGAGCCCTGACCACAAGTCACTCGATATAGTCGGACTATCGAGATTATTTTATGTGAAGTATTTTTCGTTGCAAAATGTCCGGTTATTCAGGTTCCTCTGCATGACTCTGCAAGTATAACAGGATATTTTGATGCCTTCATGGTGCTGTCCAAGGTAGTGGAACGCTACTAAACCACCCGTCCGCGCCCGATACATGAAGTACCCATCTATTTCATGACAACGCACTGGCTCATAAATTCTGTCTTTATACACTTCTAACGGATCGCATCATCCAGACTTTGCCATATCCTCCACAGTACCTTCATTTACCTGCTGATTATGTTTGGCTGAATCCCGTTATCAACGATTCATTGAATAAAGATTATATCAAGGCAGCCATACGGTCGTAAGTGCAATTTTCTAGTCTATGAACCACAGAACAAAAAGTGAATCTTGAATGGCATTATTGAATCAAAAACGAGATTGAGAAAGTGTGCAGAAGTCCATGGGGGTTCTTGGAGGTGATGCCCTGGCGTACTGTCATCTGATAAAGAATATTATTGTATTACGACTCTGTGGTCTTAAAATAAATAATAGAAAAGAGTGAGAAGAACAAGCTTTGTAAAATTCAACAAATACGTTATGTCCATAGAATACAAAGCAAAAATGCCCCCCCCCCCCCAATTAGGGTATTGCGAATTAAACAAACAATGCAATTTAAATAATCAGTAGAATGATCCGACCCATTAGAAACATTTTACTCATACAAATGTAAAAATGTTATCACACACACACACGCACGCACACGCACGCACGCACGCACACACACACACACGAATGATATCTTACATCTCTTAGGGACATTAACTTCCTCCGATGTTTATTCAACCCATTATAGTTATTATTTGTAAAGGAGAATGAGTCATGTAAGACTTACAAAATGAAGAAAAAAGTTGATCAGTCGAATATCATGGGAGGTTTCCAACCATGTCATCCGAATCTCTCTCTCTCTCTCTCTCTCTCTCTCTTTGGTGTGCGTGTGTGTGTGCGTGTGTGTGTGTGTGTGTGTGTGTGTGTGTGTGTGTGTAGGCACTTCCTGAATTCAAGAGGTCCGGTATCACCTTGGATCAGGCCAGGTCGAAGTGAAATATTTTGAACTGACACTGTTGAAGACCAATCATGTACAATATTTGCTAATGTAAGTCATTTCAACACGATATATATTAGGCATTCTACTCTCTTTGTTAAACGTTATTAGTGCTTATCTAGCGATTGCAGCAATGACAAAATGAGCGCACATGATATGAAGATAGTGCCTGACTCGAAACTAATGCCTGGTTAAACATTAACAAATCCAAGCTCTTGTGTTATGTTATAAACTGCCTAGATACAATGCAATCATGAAATATTTAATACGATAATATTATAGTATCAACTGAGTACTTTAGTTCAATGTTTGTAGGTGCCTTAACATAGTACCAGCATTATGTCAGTGGGGTCCTAATCATAATCGCAGTGACACATCTAATTTACCTATTACAATGCACTGTCATGACGTCTGATAAAAACGCTTTGTTTTAAGCTATTTCAGTGTATGGATAGCACTGTAAGAAAAAACACTGACAATAGGAATTAATATTTTCTCAGCATAGTTTTGCACTGATAAAATCTTTTAAAATGGTGCCATAAGGGTAATGGGAATTTACATGATGTTCTTAGAGTTCCATTTTTAAAATTTTTATAGACAAAAAGGCACCATACGGACAATGGAATTTAACACTACGTCTCAATGTTGAAAAATGCTACTGTAAGGCCAATGGAAAATTAACTTGACCCATCCGCTATGAATGATTTAAACGGATAATGTGAAATGTTATGTTAATAATGCCATGATGATATTCGTCCATCGGGGTCGATGAGGACCATTCAATGTCATCGATTCACTGGGGGTGGGTCCGGAGATGGCTGTTCAGTCCAATCAGGGCCCGGAAGAGTCTGGTGCACTGGGGACACGGATGTACAGGTTGCTGACTGGGAGTTGCGGAACTGCTGTTCCTGGATTTGCCCAGAGCACGTTTTTTCAGCTGCGTCCTCCAGTCTTTTCTGCTCAAAGGGTGCCGCACCGGCATTGATTTGACTGCGCCAAGCAGATCGATCAGCAGCGACACTCTCCCAGCTGTCAGGGTTAATGCCAAAGTTCCTCATCAAGGCCTTTAGGGTGTCCTTGTACCTTTTCTTTTGACCACCGTGAGATCTCTTGCCTTGTTGTAGCTCTCCATAGAACACCTTCTTGGGTAGGCTTTCTGCCGTCATACGGACAACATGGCCAGCCCATCGGAGTTGTGCCTCGCACAGCATGGTGTCGATGATTGTCATGCCGGCCTGAGTGAGCACCTCTGTGTTCGGTACCTTGTCCTACCATCTGATCTCCAGCAGTTTCTCAGGGAGCTCAGGTGGAAGTGGTTCAGTTTTTAACATAGCGGCTATACACAGTCCAGGTCTCGCAAGCATAGAGAAGGGTGGGGATAACAACCGCTGCGTAAACTTTGAGTTTGGTGGCAAGCTTGATGCCTCTCCTATCCCAGACATTTGAGCGGAGTCTGCCAAATGCTACGCTGGCTTTGGCAATCCTGATGTTGACCTCATCGTCTATGTGGCCTGCTTGTGAGAGGGTGCTGCCGAGGTACGTGAACCTGTCCACATGTTTGAGCTTTTGGCCATTGCCAGTGATGGATGGTTCCAGGTAATCTTTTCCAGGAGCTGGCTGAAGCAGAACCTCGGTCTTGCTGGTGGAGATGATGATTCCGAAGTTAGTGCACGTTGTGGAAAAGAGGTCCATGCTCTGTTGCATGCCTGCCTCCGTGCTGGAGTTGAGGGCACAGTCATCTGGAAACAGGAAGTCGCGAATGTTCTCAACTTGAACTTTGGTTTTGGCTTGAAGCCTCCTCAAGTTGAACAACTTCCCATCCAGACGGTATCGGAGACCGACTCCCACATCACACTGTCCTTGAAAGCATCCATCATCATAGCGAAGAACATGAGGCTGAAGAGAGTGGGGGCTAAGACGCATCCTTATTTCACACCATTCGTAACGGCAAAGGGTTCGGAATGGTTACCCTGGTCCTGGACTCTGGCAAGCATGCCATCATGAAATTGCTTCACCATTTCAATGAAGACTGCTGGACATCCAAATTTGGCCATGATCTTCCAAAAGGCCTTTCCGGCTGAAAGTGTTGAATGCCTTAGTTAGGTCCACGAAGGTGGTGTATAGCTGGACATTTTGTTCCTGACACTTTTATTGCATCTGCTTGGCAGCAAAGATCATGTCGATGGTACCTCTCTCCTTTCTGAAGCCACTCTGACTTTCTGGTGGTAGGCCATGATCAAGGTGCTCTGTGAGTCTGTTCAGCAGTAGCCTGGTGAGGACCTTGCCTGCGATGCAGAGTAGAGAGATTCCTTTATGGTTGTCGCAGGATTGGCGATTTCCTTTTCTTTTATAAATGTGAATGATGGATGCATCCTTGAATTCCTGGGGTATGCATTTCTGCTTCCACATCCCACAAAACATCTCTGTTAGTCTTTCCACTAGCTAAGGCCCACCAGACTTGTAGATCTCAGCTTTAATGGAGCCTGCTCCTGAAACTTTCCCACTAGACAGGGACTCAATGGCCTAATGAGTTTCCAGCACTGTTGGAGGGTCAGCCAATCTCTCGTTGATCTTCATCTGGGGTAGATGGTTGATCGCTTCATCGTTGATGTTATGTTAATAATGCCATACATATGCTTTTACTGACCAACATCTGCACTGACTGACCAACGTCTACTCTTACTAACCAATACAAATTATTACTGACCAATAGCACGACTAATAACAACACACAGACTTACTGACCAGTATTCACACTTTCTGACCAGCACACCATCTTACGTACCAACATCCACACCTACTGAGCATCACCAATATACCAACCAAACCGATATACTTATCTATCGGCATCGACACGTACGGACCCGCACCCACATCAACTGACCAGAAGTCCACATATAATTACCAGCACCGGCGCATACTAACCTAAAGACCATAATACTGGCCAGCACCCATATCTACTGACAGGTATCTATCTATCTTACCGACAAGCGCCCACGCGTACTAACCAATTTCTCAGCGTTACTTCCCAGCAAACGCAACTATTTACCAGCACTCAGGTTTGACGACCAATATACACGCAAACTGAACAGAATCAGCATCTAATACACAACATTCCCTCCTACCTACAGATGTGCAATAGTAGGATGTATGAGTGATTTGGATTTTTCACGTAGCTTAAACAATGTTTCAGTCATATAGCTGCGAAAGGGCTTAAAATCTAATTTTACACAATTATCTTTTTACAAATCAAACAGACGAAGGGTAATATATTGGACGTAATGCTGCTCTGTGTATACATGCATGATATCCAGGAATGATATATTAACTATTACCTATATCTCACATTATGTTGGTTTTGTCGGTAAATTTGCATATACTGCACTGGTATCATAAATGTAGGTAATCAAGCGACACGGCTCATAATGACATGGAACTTAGCGGTGATAAAGTCTTTGTATTAAATTAAAATGGCGGCGACGAAAAATAATATTAAAATTCGAACTGATATGAAATTTAGCAAAGAGAAGAATAATTAAGAAAACAAAATAAAACAAAACGAGAATGATAAAAGTGAAATTTGCTTTTCCTACTTTAGACTTTAGTGTTAGTCATGCTCCTGAACCCCGAGTGGCCCATTGACCAAAAGAGCACTTCTATAACGATCACTACCATCTCTATCAGCGTGAGTTCGTGTCTCAGGCTCGGGCAATGTGGGTATGTGAGAAAGCTTATATTATATTCCCGTGGGTCAGCGGTTCTTACCGGTATTATCCCGGGTTCTTCCTCCACCAATTGTACTGGTTACCATCTGTAACCTACTTTTGCGCTGAGAAATGGCGTTAGACTGGAAACAAAAGCAACACCTACAGCCTAAGTCCAGTACCAGTTTTAAATATTGGTATTACGTTTACTCTCTGGCATATATTTTATTTTAGACTTTGTTACTCTCTGCAGACTTCTGTAATAGCTTCTACGTTTGCTATTAAATTTATTTCCAGCCCTTTAAATCTGATGATCATAGTTTTTTCTATACTTCGAATAAATTTCTCTGGCAGATAGTTGGTGTGGGTGCTGGTCGGTAAGCTTATGGATGGTGTTGGTTAATAAATTGTTCTTGCTGGTAAGTAAGACTGTGTTGGTCATCAGGCATGGGTGATGGTCAGTAAGACGGTGTGTTGGTCAGCAGGTGTGGGTACTGCTTAGTTTGACTGCGTGTTGGCTAGTACTCGTGGGTGGCTGGTCAGTTGCTGTTGTTGCTACGTGTGTAACTCCATTTGTTAGCACAAGAGAACCTATATATGGAGGCCAGTATATTTGGTGGAGGAAGAACTTGGTAACACCCGTGTAGACCACCGACCCACGGGAAGCTTTTGTCATGCTTTCTTACATACCTACGTTGACCTAGCCTGAGACTTGACCCAACGTGGACATGGGTGAGATGTCAATAATCTGTAATGCGAGCGCATTAGACTACTCGGTCAAACTGGGCCTGAGTCTGGTCAGTAATACTTTGCACTGGTTAATAAGTGTATATTTCAAGACAATAAAAATGTCATACGCAAACAGCACGCAGAATATCGCTTCATGAATATACAGTACGAGCAAAGAATCTCCTTTCAGATTTAATTTTATTTCTGAAATAATATATTTAAATCAACGAAATGAGCTTTCATTTATTGCTTGGCATTTTGATAACATATCAGCACATATTCGTCAGAAGAAATTACAATTTAGACCTATATCACTACCCATCAAGATGTAGGCGAGTTAATGCACGTTAATTTAGAGTCATGAAACATTATTATAAATTCTACTCAACAACTTACAACCTTGTTGTCACCACCTCATCGATCACCAGGCCATCCGGTGCCCATAAGTAGAGTTCGCAAAAGCACGTGAAAAATCTCTATCAAACCACGTTTACACATACGAATAGAGGGCTACGGTGGCCACCACTTCTCAAAGTATGATCATCACTGAAGTCCATTTGTCATTATCTATCAACGATAGGGGTCAATTGCTAGAGTGTATCACCAGGAATGTTTAAATATTTAGTCACCCTACCACTGTACTGCTCTTTTCTCCTTTTTGAAAATCCATCCAACAATGCCAGAATCGCTTTTAAAAAATGTAAAAGTTCTGACCATTTTCTTTAATGGTAGAATGTATTTTAAACCGGTCCTGGCGTTTGTCAGCTTAGATGTATTTCATTAATCATTCAAGAAAGGCTTCATTCAATATTCATTACTGTTACGACTTCCGGGTTCTTTAACCTCACCAAGTAAACACCGACTTGTTTATGGAACCCGACTTGAACGGGATTGAAACATGAAGACAAGTGTAGACCTATTTTCGGGTGCAGTATAGGAGTCTTTGTTCACCTGCGAGTCTATTATTTTAGATCATCATCAGATCAAAACCAGTCATGGGAGGCTATTTATAGGTGACGGCTTCGCCTCCCTTGCACGAGACCATCAATAGCATAACAATGAATGAATGGAGAGAGAGAGAGAGAGAGAGAGAGAGAGAGAGAGAGAGAGAGAGAGAGAGAATAAAACTAACCAGTGTATAATGCTATATATGCAGGCTTAGAGAGTGAACACTTAAATTTGATCCACAGTGACAGTGCTCTTAAAAATAAGGATTTGTTAAATTATAGAGCTGACGGCACTGCACTTAACATTGCTACAAACAACACTCTTTCTACGAATGCTATCAATATCGACACCTAATATTTGAGTTTTCTTTCAATAGATGTACACATATTTTGCTATGTAACTACTGAACATTTCTGGTTAAAAAAAACCCAGTCTGGAGTCAAGAAGAAAATCTGTATTCATCTTAGCGATGTAAGTTAACTCATGCTTGCGTATTTGTAGGAAGACAAGCTTATGACGCTGCATATATATATATATATATATATATATATATATATATATATATATATATATATATCGCTTCCTTGGTATGTGTAAATTTGTAACGGGCCTTCATTTTGTAATGGCGTTTTATTAATTTTCAACCATCTTTATTACTGCGGGGTTTGCATAACATTCCCTTAATTAAAAATTTGAATGTACATTCTGGAATATACTGCCATTATATAGCTAGGGAAAAGACCCTCAATAACAATCTATAATTAGATTCGGATCGTTGACCAATCATAATGATTCCAGGAATAGTTTCTGACATGTCCCAATTTGGGCCTGAAACACTGTACCTATCAACAGGACTTCAGCTTACTATCTGATGTGCACGGTGCCCTAAATCTTGGTGTCTTTTATCGACCTAATTTTGACAAGCCGCATTGGCTCAGTAGTTATGGTGGTGGATTTCAACCCAGCCCAAGATCGGTAGGCGGCTGTGGTGTTTTCATATGTAACATGTTTTCTTTCACTTGTTCTCTGCATTTTCGCTGGAAACGTTAACCAACTAAGCCTTTCGTCAAAAGTATAGAGACTTCTGACATGTATGCTGTTATGATGGAAATAGACTTGCAACCTTATATTTACATTATATTCTCACGCATGCACTTTTCCCCAGAATACCCACTAGCTAATAAGACAACGAATATCACTTGCATAGAGTGTTAAAAGTATTTCGCAGAGTTAACATAAAGCATCATGACGGTTTATATTTAATCTTCCAATCACTAGTACTGATATTGTTTCCCTTTGGATCTTGTCTCATTTTATGATGACAAGTATTATGACATAGGTATCTTCCTCTATTGTATTACATTTTTGCTGACTAGAGACTGTAATATCACAGATAATCGAGTCACTGTGCAAAACAAACTTTAATGAACATCAAGCAACTAAACCTTACAATTGCACTCATTTCAAAGTATATGCGTCCCATATTGCTGTGTTAGTTTTGAGCATTAATTGCTAGGAAAGAAATAGTATCAAATACGGTAAGTCAATCTGTTCAGTTAAATTTGATAGACAGCCACGTGCAAAAGGGGGTATTACTTTAGCTTTCTCCCCTGTGGTCTCTGGGTAGAATTTACATACCAACATATACGTTACAGTGACAGTTTTGGACTCTTCCTTTAAAAAATATCTACTCGCTCGTTAGGATCCAGATGTCTATCCTTTTCAAAGAATATTGTTAGTTTTCAATGAAAAAAATCGCACGATAAGTTACATGGCAGTTTATATTTGAAAGCCAGATGGGTATGTACGGCATGTACTATATGTATCCATCAAACTGGTCTTTGATTAAATGTAAACATATATCTATTGAATTTGTGCGCAGTCCCCATCAGTACACCATGCTCGATTATAATGCATTCCTTTTCTGAAAACCGACCTAAATTTATACGAATGTAATTACAATTATCTTACCAAATCGACAAGACCACTACCACCTTTCTATTTAAAAATCCGTTTCGTTTTTTGAGTTGTATTAATCAAAGCATAAGACTCAAATATTTGCCAGACAGACGCCGTGAACAATATACGAATTGTGATTCAAATTAGGAATGCATTAATGGTAGCTGTCACAAATGTGTCGTACTAAGACAGCAACATTGTAACAATCGATTCAAGTACATGTGTCGACCATTGGTATGAATCACGCGCTGGTATGAGTAACTATATTTGATTCTCTGTGCTTAAAATCTTTGTACAAGTTACCCAGATTGTACGAAGTTTTTTTGTATCAAAGACTATCGCTCGTCTCGTCACGAGCTATACATATACAATTTAAAAACTCAACCAAATAATGATCTCGGTTTACTCACAGTTGCTTTAAAAAACAAAATATATACATGTTTCGGTGTATTTTGCAAGGATATTTGGTGATTTTTGTTTTACAAATTTCAACTACAGCATTCTGTGTGGGTATTTGATTAGAGCGATTAACGTTTTTCGAAAACTATTTAATATAATACAAGGAAACGTTTAAGAAATGGATATTATTTTCTTTGTCATACTTTCAGCCTGGTTGACATTTTCTTTCGGAACCTTTAAACCATGTTTAAAATTGATAGATACTGTGAACAAATATAAATGCAAAATTGAACTAGAAACACAAATAATTCACTTTTTGCAGATAAAACTCATTCATGTTTGCTATAAAAAACCTACAAAAGGAAATGACACGGCTATAAGTTTAAGTGAAACAATGATATGATAAATATAATGCATAATATCTATTTCATTTTTTCCTTAAAAAATATCTGGACTGCTTTTTTGGTGTCTTTCCAACTAATCATCAGCGGCTTGCTTTCGTGTTGAGTCTCCTTGTGCAACTCCCTTGGACAGCAATGGTCCGTTCTCGTGAAGAAAAAGTGCCGGCCAAACGACAAATGCAATCTTCTTTCCTCTGGTCGTGTATTCTTTATAGCTGTTTTTTTCAAACGCATGTCCTTTGGCAGTATTCAGATCTAGACATAGCGGTGGTGTCTGTACTTGCATATGCCAACAAAGTTGTACGCATTCCTGTATATATGTTTCGCAAAGTTTAATCATCTTTCCGTTCTTGTTCTTCGTCCATTCGTTCTTTACAAAGGCCTGCAGCAAATGACATAGAACTCTATTATTTGTCGATTGCATTCAATATTTAGGACGAAAAATAATTATTCGATATATGAAAAATATATCATACACATGAAATCTGGCTGTATTGTTTGTTTGTCTTTTTTTTATATATAAAAAAAAAAAAAATACTATTTCCACTACATGTTGCTGTTATTCTTCTAAATAATATATATTGTTTAGAATCTTTGATTTGGTGGCATCGTGACAAAGTATAGCTACCTAATTAAAGAATTGTTTCAACATGAATGTGAGTGTACGAACTGGCTTAATCAATAATTGATGTAACCAGTTTAAATGGCAGTGTTCGAAAGGGCTCAGTCAACACTTGATGTAGCCAACATAAATACCAGTGTTCGAAAGAGCTTAAGCAGTACGTGATATAAGCACACATAAAGGTCAGTTCTTTTAAAAGGGCTTAATGAATACTTGATGTTCCCAACATCAATATCAGTATTCGAAACAGTTTAATCATTACTTGATGTAGACATTTTCTTTTTCAAGATTTAACTTGGAATTACTAGATATTATCCCAGTCACTCCTAAAGGATAATGTTTAGGCTATTCAAATAGTGTAACTTTGAAAACATCAATAGTGTTCTTACCATTCAAATTTAGTCTTCACTTACCCTCACATTAGTTTATTTATATGGAAGATAAATATAAATAATTACCTTCGCTATATTTCCACTTGTCACATTGCTGCTCAGTTTTGCTGCATCACTAAAAATATTGGAGAAACTTTTGCTCACTTCTTCTTTTGGTCTTCTCTAGAAAACAGATGAATTTCGTATAATGTAGAGAAAGAGTATATATATATATATATATGAGCAGTATATATATATATATATATATATATATATATATATATATATATATATATATATATATATATATATATATATATATATATATATATATTTCTAAGTTTTCGATCGTAAACGTAATTTCGCAAATTTTACTTCGTTAATTATGTAAAGTATTTTAGAAAGTTAAATTAACCAGAAGTGAATGTGCTCTTTAACTGCCAATGACATGGCGACATGGCTCGTACGAAATAAAAAGTCAAACCCATTAAAAACTTCAGCAATAATTTTAAATGTATCCTACGTTGATGATTAACATCCTTACCACTCATTAATTAAAACTGGCCTGTGTGAAATATATGTTTGTATCAGTAATTGTTGCTGACAATTTAGTGTAATAATAATAATAATAATAATAATAATAATAATAATAATAATAATAATAATAATAAAATAACACTAAGACCTGATGATTAAATAATAATAATAATAATAATAATAATAATAATAATAATAAAGATAAAAATAATAATAATAATAATAATAATAATAATAATAACAATAATAATAATAATTATTATTATTATTATTATTATTATTATTATTATTATTATTATTATTATTATTATAATCAGACTTAAAGACTTAATAATGCTTACTTCCTATTGTCAGCATGATTTTTATTTTGTGATGACATGTTGTTTGTTTTTGTGATCGTGTGTTGACCGTTCCGGTGGCCTAGTGGTTAGAGCGTCCGCATCGGATGCGGGAGGTCGCGGGTTCTATCCCCGGCCGAGTCATACCAAAGACTTTAAAAAGTGGTACTAACAGCTGCCTTGCTTGGCGCCCAGCATTATGAGGTTAGTGTTAGGACTAGTCGGCCTGGTGTCAAGATAATGTAACTGGGTGGGACATCATGCCACAAGTCTGCGTCATGATGCCCCAGTGCTAGTCATCACTATAAAATGTCACACTGCAGACATCGTAGCGATATGACTGAACAATTGTTAAAACTACGTTAAAAATCTAAATCACACACACACACACACACACACACACACACACACACACATACACACACACACACACCATGATCTTGTCGTTTTCTATGTTTTTATGTGTTATCTAAGACTGTAAAGAGCTTAGAGCTTATACAGATTAGGTACTGTACTAAGTCCACATTATTTTTATTATATAAATATGTTGATAGGAAGGTTGATTGGTTCAAATACTTTTACTAACGTATTCGGTCAATCATTTATTCATTGGGAAAGAGAACTGTAGAAAAATAAATTCTCATATAACGATATCATAAAACATAATCAAACATGTTTTCAACACAGTATTATGTTATAATTTTCATCCGAATATTTTCACAAAAGCATCGAGTATGCATGGGTAGAATAGACGTATTTTTCCTAATTAGGAACAAGAAATCAACAGTTATATCAGGAATACGTGCTATATTTTTTTTTAATGGAAGTCTGAAATTGGTTGAAGCTAGTTTTGAGATGTTACCAAAACCGGATTTATCTATTTTTAACTCTTGCAGACCTTGTCGAAGTAGGATCGACGTAAGAGAGGGACAGAGAGAGTTACTAGTTTCCTAAAAATATCAGGAATTTCTTTAACACCCTATAATGATGGAGACAATTAAATCAAGGACAGTTAATCTATGATTGTCGATATATAAACTGATATCTGTCAACGCTGCAGAAAGCTACGTTCACGGTTTAATCCGAATCATTGTTCAAACACATTCTCTCTGTCTCTGTCTCTCTCTGTCTCAAGAAACACGAGGTTGAGGTCTTTCGTACCTAAAGTTATAGGATACAATATTGCATTATAACAGACATATTTTTCGTGGCTTTTACGAGCGTAATTTGAATAAAACTATTTATTCGAATTTAAAATAAACAAATGTGTGAAATATACATAAATAAAAAAGGCGAAAACTAATTATTTAAGTCTATATTTGTGTGCTGATTTTGTTTTGGTGAAAATTTCCATCCTGTCGGTATTATTCCTTACCCACAGGCTATCACCACGACATGAGAGAGTAAGATAAACTCTCAAATATTTCGCGCTTTAGGCAAAGTATATACTGATATATGTCCGAAAATTGTAAACGGACCTGAAAGTAATGGGGAATTATTTATCAAATAAAACGGAAAGAAGCCCTTACCCGCCTTTCTGTCATATCACCAGTAGGATTAAACATTATTTCTTGTAGATTAAATATCTGTGCCTGTCGAGCATCTTTGCAGAAAACATATCCATCCTATTGGTGAGAAAATACAGAAGTTTACATCTCATGTGCAGTTAAACAGAATACCCATTATTAAATATTCGAAACCTGTTATGAGAAGGTTGCTTTTCCTTCACAATATATGATTGAATACATACATAACAAGAACAATTTACATATTAAATAGCAAGGCTATTTTGAGCTAAATTCTCTTTTTCTAATGGAATGATGATTTCTCAAAATAATTATAAGTATATTTTAACTCAATGCCTCGTAACCTGTAAATGTTTAGAATATGTACAATATGTAGATGTTATTTGCTTGAGAAAAAAAAAAAGAAAAGATATCGACGACTTCCTGATAGGTAAATGATAATCGGTAAGTATAATGGAATGGGTGAATTCGATCCCAGGTATAGCTTGACACAACTAGTTATTTCTGTTGTCTGCTGCATTTGAGTGTCAATATTTTAAGTACGTCCTATCAGTGAAATGTAGAAACGATCTATTGTTTATTTTGCAAAAAGACCAGCCGATATTTCCTGATACAACATTGCAGAAAAAGGGGTTAATGATTTCTTGATATTACCACACCAAGAAATAACCCTCTTGACGTTTGTAATGATACCATTATCCTCTCCGTCCAAACGTGCATGCATCATTTTAAGCTTTGTGTTCACGCGGCGATGACTTGTGTTCATTTTCCATATTTCGAAGGCAGGTTAAGATCTCTTTCGTACAACCATCAAATAATACGAGTTGAATACTGAATTGCCAAAATATTTAATTCAGGTTATTTTACCTCTGCGTATACTTAAGCAGTAAATTTTTACTAAATTGAATGAAAATGCTTACGTCCAGGAATAAATAATCACAGACCCATGGGATGTCCTTTATATTTGCCAGCGTCTGTCGGTAGATTTATAGAGTGAGGTTTAGTGAATACCTCTAAACCACCTTGGACTAGCATCTATTCCACTTCCACACTTTACCACAGATCGGCCCGCGCGACTCTCATAAAATAAAAGGGGAAAACATCCGGGAACCGGCGATAGGAGTTGGAATTGATTCATAAGACATAGACCGCTTATGTGCTCTGAAGCTCGTGTGACTCCAGTGATCCCCCAATGGAAGAACAAGGAAAATGGCTGATGGTCCAGCTGCTTCAAACAATCTAGAGCAGTATATACCTTTGGAAAGGTGCTGGGGCCTGCCACGATTCCCGTGAATAAAATCCTGTCTATGCAAAAACTGCTTATTTGTTTATTTAGAGATTATCAACCATAGGATATACATCACATAAAATAGCAGACAATGTTGAATTACAGAAACGTAACCATTTGAACAAGCAAGGTGCTGTGGCAGTATATATCTTTCGGCTCACTCCCGAGCAAATGGATCATAAATTTAGCCCGTCTCGACACAGGCAAAGTCGTAAAACAGCAATAAGTTTAATTCGGGTCCTGCTTGGGGATAGGATTTTATTTTGAAACGAATAATGGCTTGAAAGAATATATAAAACAGATCTTTACGAGGATTGATGCTTATATCTTTGTGGTCAAGGGGAACTCACGATGTCCTCTTCCCGAAATTGTCTCGTTACACAACACATATTGGCATATGCCTGGGCTTGGGCACACAAATACAACGCTAATTACACCAGTTAAAGAGATATAGACGTACTTTGATATACACTATACAGTTGCATTATGTCAGGTTTGCTAACCCCCAGCTATAAAGTCATGTATAAGCTATAATCTACCTGTTATGGGAATATTGCAGCGGCCATGTGTTTGATGTCTCAAGATTGCCGCGGGGCTAGTGTTGAACTTTTAGGAACGTTTACCTGACCAGCCGTAGACCGGAAACTTGAATAGGCAAAGGCGGAATTATGTAAATTGTTAGCTTGTGGTCAAAATTAATTCTGTAATTCGTAATTAGGTTACTTCATAGTAAACTAGTGCATTTATTAATGCGTTATGTTAAAATTTACACATGCTTGAATTGTGAATTTGGAATGGTTGAAGTATGTAAGATTAGTTACTATGGACCTATGGATATATCAGAGCATGGATATTTGAATATTTGCGTACTTTGTATGAGTTGTAAGGTAAAGAAATGCGTCTGATTATTGTGATATTGTTTAGTATAACGGGATTAGGATAATGTACTGATGTGACGGAATTTATTGATGTATGTATAAGAAGTATTTGATACCGTGCTTTATTATGATGTTTGCTTTACCATGATATAACGTATGGGTATCTCGATGTGAAAAAATGCGTGACCGAAGAAATTTAATAGCCGTTATCTGATGATAGGCTGTGTGTAGTGTGAGATGAGAGGGCTAAGGAAAAAGATTTTACCGTCCTTGTGTTTTCACAGGAAGCTTTTTAGGGGACACAGAACGTCGGGTTCCGTTGGGTCACAGGTCTTCAAAGGTTGGAGACGCAATTGACGCTGTAGCCGAGGCAGTCGAAGTTGACAGAAGAGTACTCGTGGCAGAGAAAGTGGAAGAGGAAGGAGAAAGTCGAGGAGGAGGAGAAGGAATTTGGCGAAAAGTCGAGGAGGAAAGGGAGAAGGAAGTGGGAGAAATAGGAGAGAGAGAAAGGATACAACAGATGAGTAGAAATACAAGGACAGGTGGAAATCAATCTCACACTGCTAATGAAGTGATGTAATAAGCGTATTAAGGGGTCGAGCGGAAGGAGTGTAATTGGAAATTTGAGTAATTTGATTATTGAATTGTTATTAAATTATTATTCACTGAATTTCAAACTTTCTTGCATGTTTAACCATCTAAAAGTCGGCTTTGCTGACTGGGAGCTCGGAGCTTTACATCTATATTTCACTAAATTTAACTACTGTAATTCATTTACGCTCATTTTTAACGCTAGCATTCTCATCGTCCCTACTGTTAAAACGAAATCATGCGGACAATGTTCATTGCGTACTAGTCCCCAATTATATGTGGAACCAATTGCCAATAGATCTTAGACACAAGAACACTGCGATCTCATGCAGGAGTGCTCTTAAAACTAAAGAACAATGTGATCTCATTTAGGAGTGCTCTTAAAATTCACCTATTTTTGCTACAAGAGCAGAAATAAAGACATAATGCTGTTTACTTCATTAATTATTGTTTGAATGTTTTGTGTTTTGTAATTTCATGGTGTTTGTGTTTGTGATATTTTCATTGTATATATTTTTATGTTTTAGCTAATATTGTAAATTGTTTTCGAGTTTCCAAAGATTAGGATATGTAGTAAGTCCACTTATTTTTTTTATTAGTATTGTACACATTCAACACGACGGTTGTACCAATGTTTTAGGTAAGCAGTGTCACAATTTCGATCGCTCTTTCTAACAGTCTTTCTAGACCCATGGAGCGTGCGGTCTTTCCTAAACTTTATGTCGAGGGCGTGGACAAACCTGTTTTGGTGAGAAGCGCCAACATCAGCTCTGATGTTGCGCGTTCTTGATTATCAGTCGCCTCTCGTTGATAAGGTTGTTGAAAAATTATCCGTATCACATGCAAACACAGTCCTCTTCGTTATTCACGACATGCAGACCAATTGCCTTAACATTTTGTTAGAGGCTTTCGCTCCATGTTTCACATAAGGTGGCTTTTGTTCAGCACTATCTTATGATTGCGCTGCATTCGGTTTTACAAGACAGCCACTTCTTCCGATTACTGCTGTCTGATCATGCGTGTGAGTTCTTTGTTGATCAGAGCGACGTACTCCATAGACATACGGTTGATGGTGTAGCTCGCCTGAACATTTGCGATTAGGATAGTCTGGCATTAGACGTTAAACTTCAGCTCATAGAAGAGGCGATCTGAAATTTAGACTGATAGCGTGGGGTGTATCGTCTAGCAGCACGTTGGAGGTTTGAGCATTCAGCAGCGATAGAGGCATTGGGCTGTGTCAGAGGCTTCAATGACAGCGCCGACACTTATGGCATCGGTACTGGTGTTTTATATACCTTGACAGGCTGAGCTAGTCCACTCTTTGCCTGCCAGTCAGAGATCCATGCAGACGCCATAAACATTAGGATCAACAAAAACACGCCACATGGAAGCACATGGAATCTCAAGATTTACGCTGATATTCTTTAACGATGTAGCGACCGGTTGGCGTCAGTGGTCGCTAAGCCAGTGCTTAGAGCAAATCTGGGTGCCGGTCTAGCAGTACGAGGCCCAATAATATAGATGCAGCCGAGATTATGAAATAAGATGACACGCAGCTGGTTATGGCCTATGGTGGCTTTGCTTTGAGTCATCACAAAATACAACTCTTCTTTTTTCCGCGACGCAAACAGTTTGATGCAAGACGAGATATCACAGTAAAGAGATTACAGCAACGCATAACTGTGTTCTCTGCCTACCGCAAAACACAATGCACCAGATAGCTAGAGTTCAAAACAAGGCATAACAACCCCTTGCAGTAAAATGGGGTTATGACTGGATGCAATTAAGGTACAACAATAACCAGGGCATCTTTCCTTCATCAGCACTACTAGAACCACCGCTGCCGGCGCTACCGGAGAGGCCCTTCGGAGTAAACTATCTTGAATTTAGGAAACCATCAAGAAGTGTCTCCACGAGGATACAACACTCACTTAGCAATTCAGAACCCTAACTGCAAACAAGGCATCACCATCGCTTCGATTCTTAGTACGCTGTGGTTCAATGTAAACACCGTTGTGCTCACGAGCACAGGACCAACGTCTCCTCATTCGACGTCTTAACCTGGCATCCGCAGTGCAAAACAATCGGTACAAATGCAGGTACAACATATATTATTTGGTCGGGAAGTTGAAAACGCTTGCAGAGAAAACATTATTGCTGTTATTGTGTTATATTCTCAGACAATCGGCGATAGTGTCGTTAACCGATTGATTGAGAATATATTGGCGCTTATTATCTTGATAATAGTGGCAATATTTGCCTCTCTCGGACGCGAAAGCGACGATCATGATGAACATGGCACTAGTTGTTCAAGAGCGGGTAACCAGATGGTTACAAGATCCGACGCAATGCCAGCCATTACAAGTGCTGTTGTGTTGGTATCATTGACTTCAGCTCCGACGCGAGCATGTTACCAATACTATAGTTGCGCAGACTTAGGCAGATCAAAAGCGACATATTCAGACGTATTCATGTTTCGTTGGTTGTGCTTGTTGTGTTTGCACCCCATCCATGCTGGCATTGTTCGTGCCTGGTAGCCTTATTGCATTAATACCCAGCATCATGTTGTTGGCTGCCACAATATTTTCGTTAGTATAACTTCTGGCTCTTCCTGCTCCCTATTCTATATCGCTAGATATCCTATAAAATGTACAACATACTGCATGCATATAGCATAATATATTGAGTTTTGGTACTTTGTAAAAAATGATTGAAGTCTTTCTTCGCGAGTAATTTCATGCTCCCTGTTCGCAAGAAACAGATTTTGACATCAAAGGTCAAACCCATCCCAGTTGTTAATGACTTGGTGCACTTTGTGTGTAGTCAGATCCCTGTTAGAGCGATCAAGTGTGATTTTCGATTTATTTATAATTTGTGTTGTAAAACAATATTTTTCTGGAATTGGCCATTCGTGCGTCAGGGAGTGCTAAAAAATACTCCAAGCTGACTGTTGGGGATTTGCTTCTAGTGCCAGTTTGAGTTCCTAACCAAATTAAACTCATTTCAAACTCTCACATAGGCAGCCCTATTAATATCATTGTTGAGTTGATTGAACCACGTCTGCGTTGGAGTGGCGCTCAGTAGCTGATTGATTAGCAGCCTTACCCAAAAGAAGACAGGAACTATGTAAAACTCGGACAACTGGCAAGCCTTCGCAGGTTTATTGTCTTGAATGCTTAGACCAAAGTCAGCTGTTAAACTCCAAATAACAAATTTATCTCATTTTCTCAAAACTGCATGGGACTTATGTACCACTCGTCTTTCATATTCGCAGATCTTGTATCAAGAAGCGCATACTTATCAGTTATGTTTATAAATTAGTCTTGAACGAAACGCCCTCTCCTACAAACCTTTTTGGTTTAAGAAGAAAATAGCGGATGGCTGTTCTCTCTGCATCATTGTTTTAGTAGACGCAGAGGGTGCTATATTTAGTGCCGTTCTTACAGCGAAATACCTGAGGCAATACAATTGCTCGATCGTTCTGAAAATGTCAGATGTATTGATTTAATCTTCCAGTTGGACGGTGGCTCTAGAGTGGGTGATTCACACATATCATGGTAACCGTCTTCATCCCGTTTATGCTGCGTTTGGTAAATTTAAAACCGGAGCCTTGAATGATAGAAGAATCATTGTTATTGCTGAGTGTAAAATTGCCGACGTATTGAGATTATTTTTATACAAACCGGAAGTATTTAATGTCGTAATCCCATTAACAAATGTTATGTTGTTGGTCGTTAACAATACTATTGCGATATCTGAAACCTCACTGAACACCCACTTTTGAGAGTTTCTTTCCATGTTCCTTTACTTCCTTTTGGGTGTTTTCAACAAAATCTTTTCCGAATCTGTTGGTTAGTCAACAGCGGCCACTATGCAGCTCCTCGTGTGTTCTTAGTGTACTGGAGACCTTCTGTAACAAATCTCGGATCCTATAAAGCCATAGTAAAAAGCGGGTCTTAGGTGTCTTTCTTAGATAGTCTACTTTACAACATTGACCTCATGACGAGTCTCCTTTGTGACCTTTGCAAGGCAGTCAGTGGCCACAACGAACCTATGGGCTAGTTTTATGAAAGTTGAAAAGCTTTTATCGAATTCTTAGGTGCCTTTTCCTGTACAAGTTGACGTGCACTTATAGAGTATAATAGCTCGTTGCTGACTACGTTGTCCTCCAGTATTCTTACCATTCCTTTCAGCTTGTCATTGTTACAAACAGGATCAATGTGCAATGCATTGCAAGACCTAGCAATGGTTTTTGGGATTTTGCAAGACATTCATTGACTCACACCTTGTCAAGTGCCTCAAGAAACTTTACTTGTCTTGTGAGACAAAGTTTACAGTCGAGAAATTGTGTTCTATGGATGTTGCCTTATCAAGGAAAAGGCGAAATTTGTGGGCGGGGTAAATGTCGTGTGCACGTTTTGCAAGCCATAGTTGTTTGTGCAATAGGACCACTATAGTTGTGTTGTCGCCTATAGTATATGGTCACAGCTCTAAGTCATGTACAACACGTCTTCGTTCTAGTGTCGTCAGCAGCTAAGGATACTTGTATGATGTCTTTGCCCCTAATTCTCATGTTGTCATAGACGATGACGTTATATCGGTTGAGGTCTAGGTCTTCCGAACCTGGAGCCTTGTCGACTCTGGAAAAACAACATGCAGTAGTTAGTGATGACAGGTGTTTTCTTGATCAATTTGCATGCAATGAGCGTTGCCCCAACTGCATCTACGATCATCGGCGTTGTTAAATTGCTGCATGACGTCGTGTCAACTCTAGGCATCACCCCTGGGAACAATGACGTGGAAAAGTGTCCCATTTCATACAGCGAGTCGGTAGGTTTAGCAGGACCTGCATTTTCCACTGCCAAAGGGACCAACAAGTCGCCCCAGAACGTATGGTCCATTTGTTGATAGCATACCGCTGAAACGTCAATGACTTCAATATATTTTACAATGTTTGCTTACTATCTGTGTTGTAGACAAAAGACTGACACTACCGACGGCCAAGAGATACTGCTCGCCAGTGGAAAAAACTCCGTCCAAGGAACTTGTGCGGGATATGGGGTGAAAACGTCAACTATCATCGAACTTGAATGGAAGGGCTTGCGAGCCGAAGCACTGTAGCGACATTGCTGCCAGACATGAAAAGATGCTACTGCTGCCCTTGAGAAAGTAAGCAGTATCAAAGAATTCGCTACGCCATATCTACTGTGGACCAGTCACAAGGCTTGATATTCAACTAAGCACAATGGCTCAAGCCTTAAGAGGATGAAATAAACTGTATGGATGCCGCGTGCTACCAGAACGACCTTGTGTACTTCGCGAAAATTGCCAAATGCACGACGTAGACGTAATACACTATCTGCGCATCACCCAGAGTGTCAAAGGTGACACTAAAGTCAAGTTAGTGCTGGACGATTGTTTGCGCAGAAGCTTGTTCCAAATGCATTTTTTTTTTTTAACGATGGTCCTATCTTACATAAAAAATACTATGAATATTAAGCTTACGCGAATATACTACAGCAGGCTGTCACAGCAGGCTGTCAAAGCTGAAGACGCGGAGGCACCGACAAACGGTGTGCTTCTTTTCTTTATGTTACCATTCTTAAACACCAGCTGGCCTATATCCTTTGTCCGGGCACAGTGTTTCATTTATTCTTCGATGAGAGACAATTGGCTTATAGTGTGAATGACTTACTTCCCTGTTGACTTATAAGACAGAGCTCACCATACCAGTCAAGCACGTTGACCAATATTTCACGATTTTGTATTTCAAACTTGCCAGCATAGCATACATTCAATGCCATCATACCTTAGGTCGCGCATATTAATTCTTATACGTACCTGGCCTTTCAGCATATGTTGAATAAAGCGCTGAAAATACATCCCAGGCAAAACAGCCACTGTCTCTGTAAATAACATGTTCAAGTGCCAGCGCGGAATATTTTCAGAAGCTGATATGTAACCCTATAAATTGAGCTATACAGCGAATGAATGTCCACCCATAACCATTGCCAATGCAGTCAAGGGACTGCAATATTAGTGTGTTGGTATTATCGACTGGCAGCTCGATTTCATCTAACTTAAGTACAATAACAGCTTGGTTTCTGAAGTAACCCGTCACATTAATCATTTCGTTTTGATGTCCTTTTGTTTCTCAGTCCTAGCTGAAAGGAGAATGCTTAGCTTTACAGCTCGCAATCATACACCTCCCTTACACGTGGCTTCATGTCGTGAAGGAATGCCATCGCCGATCGTTTGCAGCACCAATGCTTGACACCTTAGGAGAGGTCTCGGAAGCTTTCATGCCAGAGAACTGGCATTGACATCTCACTCCGTGGTCAGGGCTCTGGCCTTTCAGTTTAATGCATTTTCCTTTGCCTTGGTGCTCGCACTGGCCGTTCAAGGTATTACCTAGCTCGCATCCGGCCTTCTATCATCGTTCTGAACAAGTCCCCATATTTTTCATCGACTTTAGAAGTTCAAATATCGTTGCAATGAATGCATGATTTCGTGTCCCAATACCCACGTGTCCTTGACTTAAATTATGTCCCGATTGCCTGTTTTATAAGATCCATATGTCTTTAATTAAATGTCAACGCTTTTTGTTCTGATCTCCCTTACTAGCAACTTAAACCTGCATAGCTATACATCGAGGATGTGCACAATTTGCTTAAATTTGTATGTAACGTTCATCAATTGCTTTGTTTGAATTTTTTCCCTTTGGCTAACTGTCTCGTAACGAATTCTTCACCACAACTCATTTATAAGTGGTACAGAGTTCTAGCACCTTCGACACACTTCCAACACCAATAAATAGTACCTCCGCTTTTTTCATTGCATCATTTACATCTCCGCATAATCCAAAACAAGGCCTTTCACAAATGCCTCACCTACTGCTTTTTAATCAGGCACACTTATTTGTCGGCAAGCGTGGTTTTTGTCCGTCTATTGTGCTCACTCTTAGAAATCCAGTGTTTGTATGTCGGTTGTGGTTGAACTGATTGTTGTTGGTCTGGTGATTACTCCGCATCATTATAGAGATGTCTTTGGTCTATTTATTCCTGTATCCCCCCAAACCACATGTCTCTATTTAAAAGATCGAGCCCGATCAAGGGAGCGATAAAAAACGCTTTTCAGCTTTTATCCAAATGGGGGTAAATAAGTTTTTCAGGTCGTATTAGAACGCGGGGCAAACATATTATACCTTTGGTATCCACGAACTGACGCTAAGGGCTGGGGTGTTTGGGAGTTTGACCAAATATTTTTTACAACTACTATCTTCCATTTGTGCTAGTGAGTGAATGGTTCGTACTTACGACGAGAATATTATACAATTGACCAGTTAGTTCCTCATCGGAGGCAGACGAATATTCTGTCTGAAGTTTGGAGAATGCATCCGTCCACTGATTGTCATACAGCTCTAAATACTTTTCTCCAAGCTTTGTAGCTCTATTTGGGTCACTGAGGTCTGCTATTGCGGGATTGTCGTGGACTAATAAGGCCCCAGCATGTTCACTCAGTCTAAAATAATAGAAGCGAAAAGCTGTGCCAAAACATCTTTAGTGCCTCAAAATGAAATTTAAAGTAAAAATGAACAGGCGAATAAGGTTTTGGATTTTTAGTACTTAAACTTATTTTTACATGAATGTCAATAATGTTCAGATTTTTGTAGTCCTTAAGCTTTTTATCATACCATTTATACCATTTAGGATAAATAACTGCCATAATGTTAATAATTTTAGTATGAAGGTAGATTCTTTGCGAAGCAGAACATCAGATTTGTTTTTTCTATTTTCTCTGATATATTTTCTGGAAAATGGAATTGTAACGTATGAAAAATCAAGTTTGTTGAGATAATAAAACACAAATTCACCAACGAAAGCAAACCTTGAATGTGTACAAAATGTTAATCACATATGTTGCAAAATTAATATTTTACGCACCAGTGATGTCCAGCATGGTCAGTAGCAATGTAACCCTCGCAGTGGTTGCACAAAGCGTGTTCATAGGAAACACACACACACACACACACACACACACACACACACACACACATATATATATATATATATATATATATATATATATATATCCTTTCAAGGCTCACCAATACGGTATGATTAACCCATTTCTTGAAAGGTACCAATACGATAAACATCATATACAATAATGGCATATTTGCAAACATTAGAAGCTTCATGTAATTGTCCAGTTATCAGAAATGGGGATCGATGGCTATCAAACTTTAGAGAGATGATAAAAAACCGTTGGTCATAAATGATGCATTACTTATAATGTCAAGTTCACGTCTATAGTGCTTATGGTGATTTTCTTATTAAGCGAGATATTTTTGTCTTGTCCTTTTTATTGTCAATAATTTGTATCTATTTACATACATGATGGCAAGCACAAAGACAGAATCCGACCAGTGTTGTGTTCTAGCCCATTTGACAAGATATATGGTGTGGCCTAAATCTTGATTTAGACGCATTCTGTTTTGGTTCTGCTACACACGATTCCGCCATATCCTTATATAATATGATGTCAGCAACACATGGGTCACAAATTAAAGGTGAACAATGTTCTGGTCATAGCGCAACAATTTCTCACGGCAAAGTTACAAAACAGTTTTTGAATGTTTCGAAGTAATCAAACTCTTATTCAATAGGAAGAAATAGCTTACATCAAAGGCAACGAACACACACCCACCCTAAAAATACGAAACAGCATCATTTAAAAATAAAGAGTTATGTGCCGATTAGCATGAATCAAACAGATGTGTTCCTGAGCTAAGTCTGATTCCAATGCTATCAATACATTTTCTAAGTACAGAGATTGTTTTTGTTAATTCTCCAAATCCAAGATATTCTAACACAAAAGGAACTCTTGATCATTAAGGCAAATTGTGCTCATGTCAGCTACACAAGGCAACTCACACCTATCTATTCCTTTAAACGCAATGTTAGATTCTAAATAGTAAGTACATGATATAAATAAACATTATTCCTCCTGTATAGCATCATTTAATGGACTTTCACTCTCATTCCGTACAAAAGGCTAAATACGTATTTAAGCTGACACGGGCAGACAAAATATGATGTTAACTTTTTCTTAAGAAAAGTTTCCTCTGGTTACTAGCATTTGAATCATGTTGCAGGTTTTGCTGTCAATCTGTTTGCATTCCATCGCTTTAAACTTGCAAATGAGTCTTTAGAATCGCGTGATTGTTAAAAACATTTTTTTCTGAAAACAAATGTTGATGAGTAACTTATTTTATCTTAGGAAACGAGATTATATTATTTTTTTTGCTAAAATGTTAAAGGAATATTCCGAAAATACATAATACGTACCTGGTACGTAGCGAGTTTGCCTCTTTCTTGAGCTCTGTATTCTCATCATGTATGCTTTGTAGTCTTGTCTTCAAGTCTTCAATTTGGCCGCTCTTTATTCCAAGGTCTATATGTAAACTATGAGGTAAATATGAAATTTCAAAAATAATTTTAAAAATCATAGTAAATGTAATGTATAATAATATCTTTACTTGTCTACAAATTTCATATATAGTTTCAAAGGTTATTAACTTTTACCTCCACAAGTTTCATATTATAGTTGAAGCGTGTCATTATACTTTGAAGATATTTGGATTCATACATTTCCATCATGTACGAAAATTAAAGATCACCTTAACGCCATCATGTGAAAACTTTAACGGGTGGAGGGACATATAATGCCGTATTGATATTGTGATATTAAGAAATATTTAGTCCAAGTGATTGAATGCGGAGACACTTAATAAAGGCATGATATTTTATTTCAATGTCCACTGATAATGCATGAAATTATAAACTAATATGCAAGATTTGGAGATCTTTGGGTTTTATCATCCATATTCCATACATTGGTATATGTGGCAAAGAAGAATATTAATTACGTGCCTGAAATAAAACTTTTCCATGATTTCAAACCAGACACGCCACACCATGAAAACCCTAGATTCGCGATCAAAACTGGTTATGAAGTGATTTCAAAATCTAAATCAATGGTATAAAGCATGCAAATATCAAAGTATTTGTCAGATTAGAAGATAAATCTACGATAATAACGCCATGAAAAGTGTTAAATTCCAAGTTCATTTAGATCTTGAAAATTTGGTGTGAACATGTTTATTAAAATGAACATTTGTAATTCAATTTAATTATACCTTTTTAATGATGTCATTAATCATACTTACCAGAAGTATTGTGGGATACTCTAATTAGAAGAAAACGAGACTATGGTGACTAACGGGAATTTAACATGGAGACGACTCTATGGCGACAAAGGGGATTTTACATGGCGGTAGATTTATGGCGAGAAAGGAGACATCCTATGCTAAATATTTGTCCATAGGTTTAATATGTTGGGGCTTTCATGGGCCAAGACTGGAAATAATATGTAAACAAATGTTCTAATCTGGTTTTAGATTTCCCTTCGTCACCAAATAAACATTGCCATGTTAAATTTTACGTAGGTCGCCAAAGTGCCGGATTTTAATATAGTATATCCCACGACACTACTCTTACCGTTCGCTTTCTTTCATATCTTTGAGAACTTGAGAGGCATAACTATAATATTTCATCAAATTCTCGTCATGGACGCATTGTGGAGGTTTTTCTCTGGATTTGTCTACGTTCTTGGCATCTTTCTCCTTAAAATCATGTGAGGTTTTAACATTTTGAGGACGACTCAAAATGTTGCCTTTGTCATCTTTGTTGGTGGCGTGGGAAAAACGTGCGAGCTCTTCAAGTAAGCAAGCTGCATATTCAGCTTCACTAAAACAAAAATCAGACAAGATTTCGTTTTCGTATGAAAAACGGAAAGTTTTCATCAATAAGAATTATGTTACAGGTGTAATGAGTGTCTTGTAGTTTCAGCACGTTTTCTAAATCATTGCTATTTTCTTACACATTAACAATGACTAGTAACCAAGGAAAACATACTTTTCCAAAACCTATTTTCTCATGTATATACCGCAAAGAATTGATACTTAAGAAACTAGAGCGATTGGAACCGAACTTCGACTTTATTATTGTGTTGATTTTTCCTTTTATTCTTCTACAGTTACCTTATTTAAATTATTTAAAATGTATATCATTTTATCATTTGCGAAGACATTCTTCTTGGTTGAACATTCTGAACATCATATACCATTACGACAGCGATACAATTACACGGATGTAACTAAACCAGTTACATAAGATTCGAGTAATTTATGATTCAAGAGTTTTTGATTGGTAATCTTGACCATCGGCCAATAATACAATAATAAATATAAAGGCAAACTTTGAACCTGAGTGCACATATACATAGTGTGTTTATATTAAATAGTCTATGTATTGTTCTTGGTGACGCAGGAAATGTGTATGTGTTACCTCTGGTTCTATTTCTATTCAAACCTGTTACACGACTGATCAGTATGTTATATTTAACTTTGCTTCAACTTTGTCTTATTTCTATCAATGGTGTGGAGATGTGCTTGCTTTCCATATCATCCTGGAATGTAAATCTGTCCAAAGCAAATGGCATATATTATACATATACAGCCTTGATGACAATGATAAAGAAAACATTAATTTCAAACGGAAAGAGGAAGAACATTTCATGTAATCACAATTCCTTTACCTTTTCCGTAACCTTAATAAACCAATGATAAAAGAGCATAATATACGAGTGAACTTTAATGCATTTAAACCAGCGATATCAAGGATATCATGAATACTAATGTAAAGTGTAATGAATTATAAATCTATCTCTTGAATCGTATGACGCAATAACATTAAATGACGTTGGGGTTAATGATCATCATATGGTAAATTGAGTTAGTAAACATATTAAATAAAACACTCACTATATATGTCCAATACAGCGACTTAAAAACCCAGGTGAACACAAATTCTATAAAGATCAAGGCAAGTCGATTGGGGGCACAGCTGTGATTTACGATGATATAGTGAATGTATGGTTAGGTTTTATGAACTGTTTTGATATATAAATGGTCATCATTTACAGCAGAAAGAACGTAGAGTCAAATCATATTGCAAGAAGTGATTCAATGATGAAATCTTACCGCCCATCCATACCAAGGATTTTCTGTATTAAGAAGCATGAGAAAGTAAATGTAAAATGACTGAACTATTTATAAGACTATAGCTAATAATGTCATTGTAAAGAGCGCATATTATGAAAACGTTTATTTAGATGAAAAACTGTTCAAATGATATCAAAATTACCCTGCAGGGATATTTCAAGGATAGGTCCTTGCTCTAATGATGCGTAGTTTTCATTTTGAAAGAACAAAGTTCCAACAAAATATTTTTTAAAAAGATCGATGATATTGATTTGAGATTGATACGAGCATCCCAAGCTTACTAAATAAAATACATTTATTGCCAATGTAGCAATTGATTGGCCGACAGAAACGTGTTACTAATTTTGATTTGTTTGTGAACTACTCAAGAGGTCATGTTTCTTGTTCGTTAATAGAAACTGTGAAAAAACAAACAAGCCTTCAGGTGAAAAATGCTGTTTAAAATACATTCTTTAGGGCAATAGTTACTCGAGCATGAGGAATACACATCATAAAACTTAAGGTTCCCGGCATGGAAGACTGCTAACGATAACAGACTCAGGATTCGTTGATTTAATATTTTGCTGCAATAAATAACTTCTTCAGCACTATATCCTTTGAATGAGTGGCTTTTAAATAAGATTATTGCACGGTTGGCCATTAGTTCCTTGTCTGCGAAAATAACTCTGACCTGATCAGTGGGCATGGTTGTTTTAACGGGGAAGTATATTACAGAAAACGCCGTATAGTTTAACACTATCTGGATATCTTATCTGTGTTCTAAGCCGAACATCACTCTTCTCCACAAAATTGTTTCTTAAATAGTCAACCTTTTTCATCAGTGATGAATACGTGCCATCTTCAGACTCTATGGAACAGTGATGAAGATCATATTAACCATATAAATGGCTCATGCCTACAGAGAGTATTGTTCAGAGCAGTGTTTATATATATATATATATATATATATATATATATATATATATATATATATATATAGAGAGAGAGAGAGAGAGAGAGAGAGAGAGAGAGAGAGAGAGACATATATATATATAT
>JAECUM010010406.1:0-14869 GCA_016617855.1 Megalonaias nervosa | reverse complement strand
TTGCTTCTCTCTCTCTCTCTCTCTCTCTCTCTCTCTCTCACACACACACACACACACACACACACACACACACAAACAAGCACACAAACACATACACACATACACATACACACACTCAAACTATCCCACTCTATGAAGAAAAACAAAATACAAATTCACAAATCTAGTCGTCTGTATTAAACAACTGAAATTGAAATCGATCACGCAAGGAACACCGACCCCCCCCCCTCCAGAAAGTTGATTACATAATGCTAATACAGATATCATTTGCCGCAATGCACAAGGTTTATTTGTGTAAACAGTACTTAAGCAGTTATATCTTATTTGTTGTTGTTGTTGTTGTTGTTATAGCGTTCAACGCCATTTCTCAGCACAAGATAGGCTATACATGACGGCCAGTATTAATGGTGGAGGAAGAACCCTGGAAAACCCAGAGAAGATCCACCGACCCACGAGAAGCTACTGGCAGGCTTTCTCACGTACCCACGTTAGCCGAGTCTGGACTCGAACTCACGCAGACAGAGGTGAGATGGCAGTGATCCGTAACGATCAGCGCTTTAGACCACTCGGCCATTCGGGGCCCCTATATCTTATTTGGATTTTACTGTCATCAAATCATTACATAAGGTTAATATTACATCTTTTACGAACATATGAGGGCAATTAAATATATTAGTTGCGCAAGTATGTATATTCACCATGGGTAACTCGATCTCATAACACTACGGCAGCCCTTCCTAGTGTTGTGAATAAGATATGGTGACTGACTGAGTCATCAGAACGACCCAACTTAAGACTTTATAAATGTCAGTAATATCTTTATCTGATATCACAACATTCTAGATTTATGAAGGAAAATCTGTATTTCAGTTGGAAAGTCTTATGTTGATAGCACTATTCTCGCATAAATATGAAATGTTGTCATCACCTCTTTAAATTCATTATATTTAGCCGAACAATTAAGTCTATAATCGAGACGTCTACTAGTAGGACTCAAAGCCATGTCTCAGTTTACATCCCTTAACCTTAACCACAAAATTAACCCACATATATTTGACTATCCACAGGATGGACTGCACTTCTCACCTTTCATCAAATGCGTCTAACGTTGTAACACACATATAACCAAATATATGGTTTGCTGGTACAAGATGGAAAGAACTAGATCTGGGTGGTGTATCAATATGTGACGACCGCTACCCTTCATGGTGATCCATTGCAATATCATTCTTCCATTGATTCCGAAGAAAACACCCATGAGAGGTTTTGCATGCGTTGCATGCACCTTTTAACACATTATCCAAGCTTGTTAAATATATATATATATTTACATTTGATTAGAGTGAACAAGCATTTGTATAAAGTTCATAATCATTTCATCTATATGTATCAAAGCATTTTAACCACCGACTACATGTTCCTCTTATCGGCCAGATCCACATGGAGTTCATGTTATTTCCCAACTCAGATCTGTAAAAATAATATAACTGCGCTAAGCCTTTAAACGTTTATGAACGTATAGGCTAAAGTTCAGAACTTTAGACAAACATATTCCAGCGTTAAATGTATCCAGTGTAAGTGTTTTAGTCTATATGAGAGTTGTGGATTGATCAATCGCACTTCGTTTGACTTTCGATCTCAAGGACCTCCGATATTTTTAGATTTCGTTTTCCTATTCCAAGAAGTGCAAATCTGTGCAGCATGTATGAATGAAGTGTTCTTCCCACGGTTAGCAGGATAATGGGATATTACTGGGTACCTCGGCTAAACTCGTACAATATATGTTTTAGATTTCCGGATCGTTCTGTGCTCTTTATTAAATTCAACGTACTTACTTCTTTGTGAGTTACTACTAAGCAATTCCTCCATATAGCTGCAAATATGTTGTCACTCTGAGCATTTTGCCTCCTATGCTCCAAATAAGCTTAATATGTTCTGATTTTACTATTATCCTTCTTTTCTATGTGACAAGATGTCTATCTTACGAAATTATGTGAATTTCTAGCCCTCATTCTTTCCAGTTGCTTACATTTGTGGATGTCGTGAAGAATTACTCGTTCTATTTTATTCTGTTGTGGCACACTTGATACATAAAACCGCGCACATATCGATCCAAAGTTCAGCTGGGATGTGCGTGGTAGCAATTGTTACTGTATAGACCGAAATAAATTTTGCATTAAGTTTGCACATAAAGATTTAACTCATCATTTCAGAGTTCTTCCTGGACTGATATCTTTCATTATGATGTTTGTCCATCAGTTTCAGAGAAATGAGTGTGTTCGATTTTGGTGGTGGTGACGGTAAGTCTCATCTGATAATATTTCATGTTATCGGGACATCCCTCATAAGTCATTATCCAGTTTATGATGATTTCTCGAATGCTTTTGGCTAGTAGGTGTAGTTGCTATATACCATGTTTCATTCAAAAATATATAAATCATTCCTAGTTTGGTTTTCGAATTAAATGTGATTAGTGTTAGAGTTTGTTGTTTTTTTTTATCATTAGAACCCAGTGACATTTAGTAATCGTTAAAATATTCGTACCGTTAAGTGACTGAACTGACTGGTACTAGTTGGTGGATAACCGTATAGCTGTTTAGCTTGCCTCCTGAATAAAAAATCTATCCAGAAAGTCATCATTCAAATCTGCTTTCGCAGAAATTCTGAATGAGAGAGTATATTTGATTTCAGCTAGTCATATTTTCGAATATATGTTTCTATGCCGTTTATTTTATTTCATGCTTAGAAACTATTCAGCTTCTAGCTAATTATTAAGTGCTCAGTATATCTTGCACTGGTGTATCTGGATATTTTGTCTTCGTGTGGTATTTCTTTGTTATTTTGTACTGACATCCTACCTACTAAATGTTGCTCATATTACACTAGTTTGTTGCTTTAATTCTTGAATGATTCTGTCACTTGCTGAAGTTTCTTAGATTTCATCAGACATTAGGTATTATGACGTATACATCGCTTCTTTCCTTCCTTTCACTTATTTATATAATGCTTATTTATCACATTTTTCATGTAGATTCCTTCGTAGCCTTGATTTCGTGATTATAATCTTTGCCTCGTGTTACCTACTATGACACCCAGTTCTTTCTTTAGTATCTGGTATATTACTGCTATACCCGCATATAGGGAATTGTTCGTTACCTCTATATCGTAATAGTGATCATGTTTCCTACCCACGTACTTCTGGTTTTAGTTCAAGGAATACGATCGTTTAGTTGCTTGATAGTTCTCCGACGATTATCGTCTTATTTGTGTCACTCATGGCTTCATACATCTGAATGAAGTTGGAAAGATAGCCCGATACAAAGGTCATTTTCACCGTTAAATCTAGATTATAGTTTTTAGTTACAACCATATCCTCCAACAAGTGTTAATGTGAATGCATGGGCTGAGAATTTTGTTTTTACTCTACGGATTAATCGGACTTTCTTTTAGGCATAGGAAATGCTTTCCTTATTTCAAGTTAGGCCCATCGTTTAATCGTTAGGTCCAGTCCTTAATTCCTTCACTAAACGTATATATAAACACATATAGATATCGATTTCTCACACCCCCGTCCATCTATTATTTCATAATAATCGGTTGGCATATATTCGTTTTACTCCTGTAGAACAGACGGCTATATTGTATATCTTCGTGGATTAACATTGACTATACAATTGTACATTACAGGTCGACCTAGTATTTAATATACTGACATTCCTACGTGGTCCTGTGATACCAGTGTGTGTTGTTAACGTGAGGAAATCGCCGTTGATGATTTCTTCGTGTTTCATTTCCAGGGGTACCAAAGTAATTCAGGGCCTTGTCATCGCGCGCTACACCAATTGTTAAAATGGCATATATATATATATATATATATATATATATATATATATATATATATATATATATATATATATATATATATATATATATATTAGTCGTGGCTAGTATGAAAACTTTTGCAACTGTTCGATTAAAAATTTGTGTTTGCGGATTGCAAGCGATTGATCCGATTCTATATCCTCTACGAATATTGCTAATTCGACAAACAGCAAAACCGGTTACACTCCTTTTAAGATAAATAATGTCAGCCGTGGTTGGTGATATTAATTATCAACAACGACTATCAAAAATTCAGAAGCTGTTGAACAGAGTAGAGCTAATTCAGCGATTGCAAATAAGGTAAAGAAAAGTGTTGCTTTCTAAAACGTTATTGGAGAAACAATCAATAATTCATAAATAATTGCTGAAGGAAACGATGCAACCGATCACGCCTGTGACATGGGCAAGCCTATGTTGGTCTATCAAAGTAAAAGAGTTTCATTATTATTCCTAGCCAAGTAGAGTCTCTTATCAACAAAAGGACTAGAATGACATGTTTATATTTTTTCTCCAACGTGAGGCCTTCATGGAAACTGAGGAGAAACTTGTACAAAACGATTTGTCAACAATGGTGTCATCGCGTTATTCAACAGCGCACGTTATTCAGTCAACGGAAAGGAAATCGAAGCGATTCTCGACAATGTTGACATTGCCATGACGATTATCTGACTCGCTAGGTCCAAGTATGACGTTCATCAAAGTAATCAAATGATGCAGAACGTATTCCGTGTGCTAGTGGGAACCTCACAAATGCGGTAAACTCCTGCATTAAATAGATCCAACACAAATTTCAATTCTGAATGTATACAGCGTCATTTGCAACTTCATGGAGGCTCGTTTAAGGTGTCGTGTCCAGTTCCCCTTACTCACATATTCCTTACTCACATATGTTGGATTTGCAGAGATGTTCGTAAGAGTCTTTCGTGGTAGTGGTGGTGGTGGTGGGGGGGAGAGCTGGACACACATTAACTTTATTTCGTAAGAACAACGCCAACGATGCAATCGGGCGAAATGGAAGTTATTCTGGTGTAGTTATTATATGAACATTGATTTTGCAGATGCCTGAGCTAACCCTTTCGCTGTCTGCAAAATCTGGTTTGTTGTAAATTATGAAATCCAACGACACATAGGTACTGAGTAGGCCATAGTTGTGAAACAATTTACATCGAAAATATAGAGCCAACATGGTCTTACCTCAAGAAAACATGTATTTATGGCGCTTCAACATGCAAATCGAGAAATGACAAACCACTTGGAAGATGACATTTGACAACATCGAATTGACTCGTGTTTATCTGGGGTTAAACGCTCATCAGGAACCCATTGAATAAATTATGCTTAACTACACAGACAATAAAGTCGCACATGCAAATCACAAATCATGGTCGTGAATGGACTGGCAGCAAAATGTTACCAAAAACTTACCAATATGAATATCGTACATTATGCCCGTTTTGTTAATTTTCATTTGAATATCTAGAGTTATTAAGTCAACCCGCTGTTGACAAGTGACGAGGTAGGTGGTAAAATATATTATATGTTGTGATTGTTTCTGGCAAGCCTCTGATGGTAGAGGACGCGGATGGTCGAATTAGAGTCCTTGATACGCCATAAAAAACTAGCAAGTTAACATGCTCCATATAAAAATATTAATATCCTATCATGACGATTTGCACAGTTTTAGTGAAAGCCAGCATGTGAAAACTAAAAATGCAACGCTACACTTTTGCGGGGTCACAGTGCAAATTTCTTCAGAAATATTACCCGGAATTGTCCCCCGTGTTGTTCAACGAAACACAACATAATCGGTTTAATGTGGCGTACGAAACTAATATCTCAGTAACTTTACAATTGTCGAAGTCAGAGTCGATGCAACTGCAAAATCCAGCAAAATATATCCATTTCTGCAGCTGAAGCTCGAAATGTTGCAAACGCGGCTGCTTATGGGGTTGTTGGAACAGCATCAGGAATGCGTTTCAAAAGAGCTGTCGGTGGACGCTTAGCACATTGCAAACAAATATTAAAAGCAAAGCAGGCTTTCAAACAAATGGTTCCGGTGCTGAGGTGGTCTTCCGTTGTGCCCTCGCTGTTGATCGATTTGATTTATTAACAATGCAATCAATTCAGATGTGGTTTTATAGGGGATGAACGTGCATGATGATTACATGCACAGGTGAAATCAGCATCTTTAACCTGGATTCATACAGAGGAAAACATCAAAGGTATAGTAAATGGCCTTTCTGTGTTCAATAGCCTCGGGGCTGCTGTTCAAACACCTTAACCTCACATCTTATAACACCTAACAAGTGATGCTAAGATCGAGGTAATTTTGAGCCACTTGTCAGCAAATATGCTCTTCAAGACGGTGTTACCAGATCCCGGTATACACTCAGATAAAATCTAATTAAGGGCCAAATAGAAACAATGTTTATGGGTATGTTCTGTTTGCTAAATAGGAATATATTTACCTTGCTGTAATATAAAGATTGTGATCTGCTTTAGCACCCTTCAGTTACTCCATCAAGACGTTCCCACGTCACTCCCTCGGGGTTCAATTGCTATCATGGCAAGGAATTCTATATTTCACCGTCTTAACAACAATTTTCAATATCGAACACATATCGTTGAAACTGGTCCAAACCTCACAAACAATGAAAAAAGGATCAGTCCATTGCTTTTGCTTTCTACACGTCGAAAAAACAAGATGACTGAATCTCTCTTTTGGAACATTTTCCTAACCTCATGGAGTATCAAATTCGATATGTGGCAACCTGGTTATTTTAGGAGATTTCAACTTTCCCTTTGATTGTCCCAGAAACACATATACCCTAACTGCTACATGCTATTCACATTTTCAACCGCAAAGGGTAAGTTAGTGAATCTACCCATAAACGTGGTCACAATATAGACTGGATTCTTTACAGACCTCATGATAAAAAAGTTCAGTTTCTGCATCATATGCAATCTCAACGTATCGGTCATTAACACCCCTTCTCTGTTTTCTGCTAATAGAAACCTCTGTATGATACATTGACCCAAACTAATCCATGACATCCTAGCAAACATAAAACTCCATTACCTCCTACAGCAATGCAACTTGTAAAGTGATTCCGTGTATAGCTTAACAATTATACCCCTGCAATGAAGTGCAGAGAATCAATTCAAATGTGTTATCCATGTTATAGTAGTGTTGCTGACCAGCTTGGCAATGCTAAAAGGGAACGTCCTAAGGCTAAGAGGATTGTTCTTTTCACCAGACTCCCTATTCATCAACAGATCTATGAAACTGCTAAGAAGAATGTCACATTATTCATTCAGCAACATCAGCGTACTACAGCATTATGAACACTGACAGATAAAAATATCTTTGGAGATTACGAGCAATCTTATGCCAAGGAATAAATTTACACCATCTCTATCAACCTTTTCTCCGGACGACCGTTCGCGCCTGTTTGCAGATATCATCCGTAATAATGCTCAATCTATTAGATATAAGCTTGACAACAAAATTTCAGTTGACGCATCTTCAACGTCCTCTGATGAAACAGATTATATACAGCAACCTTTAACAGCATTTGAACCTGTCGGTATGGATTTGGTACATATACTTGTGCAGAACAGCGCCCCAAAAGTCATATCTACTCGATTACATTCCGACACCACTTCTGACTGAGTACTTAAATTCAATAGTGCCTTCACCAACCAATGGTAGCAGTACTTCTCTCTCATCCTGGGAATTCCCATCATTTTTGAAAACTACCTTTGTAAGGCATCTGTTGCAGAAACTGACACTTGAACATAACGATATAAAGAACTACCGGCCTGTTGTATCCGACACTCGTATTCCCATTGATCCCATTGTTAAAACATAGTCACATGGACAACGTTCTTTTCCCTAGTAGAGCCCAACTGCGTGGAACGCATTATATCTTTATATTAGAGTGAACTTAAAACTCACCTATTTCGACTACAAGACAAGAACAGACTTAAAGACCTAATATTATTTACTTCATTACTTATTGTCAGGATCTTTTTTAATTACATGGTGCTTGTTTATTTGAACTTTTTAAAGATCAGTCGCTGTACTAGGTACACTTTATAATAATAATAATAATAATAATAATAATAATAATAAAAGGCGTTCAACGCAATATTTTAACTTCATACTCTTCAAAATCGTTTTCAATGCTTTGTTAGATGTAGTACCATGGTTTTGCTAATATTTATTCTATATCGTTGGAGGTCACAATAGGGGAGTATACACAAACACAAATATTATATTGTTACGTCATGTGCTGCATTATTTAGGCAGGAAAAGGTATTCCAATCCACCTTACACAAATGAACACTAAGTGATACATCGGTAATAAAATAGAACATATCAGTTTACATTTCGTTTTCATCATCCACCCCCTACCCCCACATAAATTCATCATTTAAATATTGCAGAGAACCATGACATTATATCGTGAGATACAGTACTTCAGGCTGATTCATTGCCAGTTGAAACTGATTCTTCGTCTAGAGTTACCATACTCCTGAGAAGCACTTGATGTATAAAAACAATTAGTCATTTCAGTGCATACATCATCGACATATACTAAGGCAGAATTATTTGAGTGACCTTATCCATTCATGTTGCATGACACGACTATGGCTACATATGGTTGGAAGAAGCTAGAATTGTTAATTTAAATCAAAAGATTTTATTGTCATTACATTCTTTCAAAAACAATGTTGTTAGCATTTTAGTGATCATAAAATATTAGCAAATCGACATTGAATAAAACAAATATATTTGGTCTATTTTAAGCTACAAATTGAATAGCGAAAAAGGTTCGTATGTCAAACCAAGGCAGCATAGACTAAACTAAATATATTTGTTTAATCCCTACACGAACTATTGTCAAACCACAGGTAACATGAATACGTTCAACAAGGAATGATGGTAGAATAACATTACCTGCAAAACATTAATTGCACCATTTATTTAAGGTTAATACAAAGACCATCGGTTCACTCTTTGGAATCGCACCATTAGCACAATATGGCACATATGTCACGGTAGCTAATGGCATCAAATCCATGTTTCAAACTTCCAGAACTCTTCGCCCGGGTACACGAGGCGGTGTTGGTGACGTTGCTGCAGTAATTCTTATATTTTCATTCGGAATTAAACTTTTATCGACAATAGTTTGAGTCCTACATTTGCAAAAATGTAACGCTGGCTAAAGTTTGCTCTGTACAGTTTCCAGATGAGGATTAAAAGGATAAGTCATGGTGTTCAACCGTTATCGTCACAATCAAAGTGAATAATCACCAAGTTGTTGTAATAGAAACATCAACCAAAATACGCTCTAACACGGCTGAAATACGTTCGAACATAACAATTATTTTCTCAGCGGGATATACCTTCGTTTCTTTGTGAAAAGTTACAATCAACTAAATGTATTGACCAACGTGATTCATAAAAATGCTTGACAGTGTCAGCAAGCGGTTAACCCCGCACTCGTCCATTAATCCAGTAAGAAAAAGAATAAGAATGCAAAATAATGAAGTGTACAGTGCTCTTCTAACATGCTTTCTAAAGGTAATACATATGTATGTATACTATTGAATATATCTGCTTAAATAAGTAATTATAGTACATTTTGGTATGTTAAGGTCACATTGAGTCACATTCATAGTAAAATCTGAGACCTATTTATCAAAGATTATAGACTTTGAGGAGACGTGTCTGTCCGTAGTGTTCCATGGCTACACATTTTGTAGAAAATATAAAGCTAAACATATAGAACAAACCAAACTATGAAGAACATTAAGCAGTGCTTTTGGAGCGTGTTCCCAAACGTAATCATTGAATTATCCATGGTGACACTAGAATAAACCACATTTGTACTTGAAAGGACACTTGGAACAACATAACCTGATAATATATGGAAATTTGAATATCTGTATAAATTAGTATCATTTCGGAATTGAATGTGCAATTCAAACTTTGCACAATTTTCACGGATTATCACTCTTCTGTAATTATTGTAACACAAAGTGGCTGCTGGTTGAAATATTGTTCATAAAACGGACATATGTTATTACCATAATGAAAACTGAACACTAAAAGGTCACATTAAACAAGGAAGTTGCTGTAGAGTCAAGATATATATGCTGCTGAAAAGCCAGTTAACGTCATACACTCTTAAGCTATCTGCTTGACGGGTAAACATACAAAGTAGAGAAGGTAAGTCAATTCTATGTTAATTGTTATTGGTACTAGTGTTCATGTATTTGGGAATGAATATCTTGTTCAATATCACTAGCAATTCTCCACACATGCTTTTGTAACCTCTGAAACTGATATATGCTTCATCTAATTTATAGGTCAGATAATGTTCCAATAGATGATTAATCATTTAAAAAGTTCAAAATACACAATTCAGTAACATGTGATAACACAGGATATATATTCCGGTATGATTCCTAACAATTCGTCAATGACAAGTTCACCAAATCTTAACGAATTTGTTATACTTCAGACGTTAATGGTGAAAAAGATTTTAACTCGTTCGAAATGCCAAGTTCGGCGGAATACATTCTCTCATTGTCATTCTGTGTCTCTGTCTCTCACTCACTCTCTCTCTGTCTCTCTCTCTCTAGAATTAATTGGGAATGTGCGCTATGTCTCAACAAGAAATGAATTGATGTACTTTACCTGTATTATATTCTCTCTCTCTCTCTCTCTCTCTCTCTCTCTCTCTCTCTCTCTCTCTCTCTCTGGTTAAATAAAATAAATCCAAAGTTATGTGTTTTGGGGAATTTCATATCATTTAACCGTCACAAAATACCACGACGAAACTGCAACCGTAGTTTGTGAGTACAATCTACCATTTAACTAGCGCAAATATGTACATTACCGTGTGAGGATCTCCATCTCATCATAGTAAGGAACATTTGCCTAGCACTGCGATGTAACATATCCCTACTGAATGAGACATCAAAACTCAAGGCAAAACTATTTTACCAACGGTAAGTAAAATATTGGCTTTCACAATATAAAACAGTGATGAAATTCAAGCTGCATTTCTTGTTTTGATATCACTATAATTGCATCAACATATGATATCAGCACCACATCCCTTTCGACCGTATGCAAGTAAATACATGATGCTCATTTGAACAATTACATCTAGTCAGAAGTACAATAGATGGAATCAAGCGCATGTCTCATTTTCAGCTTCTCTATCCCAAGTAAAATTTAAATCTACACCACTAAGACAATCCACAAGCAGGTTTCGAATTTTCACCTTTAATCAACTTCGGCCAATGTTGTGCCACACGAAAAGCTATATATGGGGTTTTCTAGAATTTGTGGAAAGAAAGTTTATAGCTGGTGTATGAATTTCCAACCCTTAAAAGTATTCCGTTGAAATCAGATCGAAATCCTAATTTTAAAAAAAGACAGACTTGTCCGGTTTGCGTTAGTTACACAACACATTGTGTTCTTCTCCACAGTTGCTAAATATAAGTTTTACAGCACAGGGTGATTAACATAAAAAGTGATTTGCATATGTTTCTTTCGAAATCTTTTAAAGCGGTATAAGCACAGATTGCATTTTCCTGGTGTCGGTCAGATCCAGATGAAGTTTTAGTTAATTGGCATTGCAGACCATTTCAGAAACTGATATATTTGCAGCAATAATTTAAACATTAATCATTTTATAGCCGCTAAATTTAGCAACATTTACGCAAATAGATCATAATATAGCCAGCGTGGGTGATTCAGTGATTTTCAAAGTTTTGCAATGAACAATCAAACGCGATAGCAGTATGCCCTTAACATACAGGCAAACACACACACAGACACACAGTCACCCACACAGACACACACAGACACACACACACACACACACACACATATATATATATATATATATATATATATATATATATATATATATATATATATATATATATATATATATATATATATATATATATATATTGAGAGAGAGAAAGAATTAGAATTATACACGTGGAGACTGCTTGATAACGCTAACATATTTTTGTATAATAGGAACAAATATTATCATACACATTAGACCCATCGTCTTAACTGTGAGCACCAAAATTGGTGTTATAGATATCCGTGCGTAGCATACACACTCGCCTGTCGACCATGTAATTCATTCTCATATACGTAGGTAGTCATTACGAATTCCTTTGACAGAAATGAAAGTATATATATTATTATTTATAGAGTATTACAAATATACATAAAACATAACGCTAAGTACTTTACCTGGATTTACAGGAGAATGCTCGGTAGTAGTAACAGTTTTTATAAGTACCAGTTATCACTGACATACACGTACATTTTTAATACAAAAATTTATGTGAAAGGTATTTTGTTCTAACTCTACAAGGTGTGTATTGCATACGTGTATGAATTAAATTGCCACATTGTCATTGGATTAGTCGTATTGGATCGAAATAGGACAACATGGAACAATGTGCAAGTTGTGTTTTTCTTTTAGGTATGGAATCCGGAGGAAAATATGTCAGCATTTTTGCCATATGTGCACTATTATGCAACGTATATGTCTTCACTTATGGATCTTTTGATTCCTTCGGTAAGTTTCTATCTCTATATGTAGTTTTTAATATTAGGCATATAAGGATGACCATATAACCTTTTCTTCTTGTTTAATATTGTGTCTTACACTTTGTTGTATGAGCATCCTTCAATCTCTAAGACTGCCAGCTGCCTATGCCCTTATTATGCTAATGTAGGTTATCCGCAACACGTGGAAACGTAATCTAATAGATTGTCACTCTGAGTCTCTCTTAACCATAGTAATTGCTTTATTATCATCCTCCATATTGTTATTAGTAATCGGTTAAAGTACCTGGTTAAAGTCGTATAGTTCAGGTATGCGTTCTTATTGTTATGCATGTAAACTGCATTACAGTGAAATCGTTGTAACTGCTTCCACTTTCGCTCATGTCATTCTCACCTTTCTGTATGTTGCTTGATGCTTGCTAGTCATTCTTTTAGCACTTCCTAAACTTGGGGAATGAAAGTCCCAAGCAAACAGATATGCTACAATGCATCATTTCTGTGATCTATGTGATATTGACTTTAGAGCTCTAACTCTTCTTGAATATGCAATATACATGGGAAGACAACATATGTTCATCGACTATTTACATGCCTTTTTCTGCTAGACAGCGTTGATGCATTCGGCGTATTTCTCTGCTTTCTCCTTTCTTGCCGCCTAATCACGTAGCAGCGTTTGATCACTCTCATGCTTTCTTTCCGTATTAGCTTTGATTCTAACCTGTACAAGTTACGAGTGATGTTTGTGAAGCGCCACATGCACCAGACAAGCGGTTTTCTATTCTTTGATAAATATCCTACCCGTGGGAAGATTCTACTTGGTACCTTGTGTTTCAATAGAGATTAATTCCATTAGCCCACGGATCAATATTATAGACCTGTCGACACAGGTGAATTGATTTTATTGCTACAATGGCTGATCTTTTAATTAGCTTCTGAATAACCTGAATATCCTTTAAAAGTGGTCGCATAATGTGGCCCCTGCTGTCAAAAAGACAGCAAACATTGAGTGGAACCCTGGACATTTTGCTCTTGCCTTCTACATTCACTACTACAGCACGCCACCACGTTGTTTTATTTTTCTTCCCTGCACAGTCTGTTGATGGTATAGTTGGATAAATATCAAAAAACACTTCCTGAGACGTTAGATCTCTAGGACCCTCTGCCTTTTGATTCTAATTCAAAAATAATATTTTTCCGTAGGTATGGATAAAGTGCTAAGTGCTATTCCAACCATCAACGGAATGTTTCTGCGGCTTTGGGCTATTCTTTATATCGCTTCAGTTTCCACTCTTACTATTTTTGTATTGTAGATTTCAGGATCATTTTATCTTCTTTGATATATCCAACGTACTTTACTACATTTTGTCATTCATTTATTATTCTTCGTCTCTCTATCTGTCATGCCGTATGTTTTATGAGCTTTTGCATATCTGCAGTCCTCATCCCATCAGTTGTTCCAATCGTTTCTAGTATCGTACACTTGATGGATGTACAACATTGATTTATTGTTCCTTTTTTGGACGTCAGCGGTAAGATTTGTTACTGTCTAGAACAGGGATGCAGTTTAGACTAATTTTAGCCTTATAGCCATATTTCGTCCTTTAAGAGCTCTTCCCGAATTGATATATCGCTTTGCGATGTCTGGCCACCTTATTAGGCGAATGAGTGTAATCATGCCTGCTTATGGTGATGCTGAGTCTCCTCGGATGGTGAAACTTGTGTTCGGAATATCCTCCCAATATTGCTCGGAACCATGAATTGTGCCGCCTAAGAAACCATCTTGTTTTGCTTGCTATATTGCATGCGAACACAACATTGTTATTGAATGATAAGTGCTCACTCGTCGACGTTTTATCATTTGATTATTCGTTGGATATACCGTACTATTTTTGCTATTATTATACATGCCATAAAGCGAAGTGTATTGCTCCATTGAGATAGTTTTTCTTACACTAATAGATCATTCAGCGAAGCCTGTAGGCATAATACAGTTCTGTCTTTTTTTACCTTCACCGTTGTAGCGTCTATCACACGTTTCTCGCCAATTAATCTTTAACCAACGACATTTGCTTCTTAATCGAGACTTTTTAATCTGCGGCTTGTATTCATTGATAACCGATACTGGTTTGCTGCAGCTGCTTTTTCTTCTCTTCTTGTAGCAATATTTGATCGATCGGATGCCGCTACCATCACAGTCTCGACAAACCTGCATCAAACCAGTGACACCTGCTCCACATGCAAAACTTCCTTTCTTAAATAACACGATGTGATATGTGCAGTATTCGCCTATGCATGTTTTATTTCAGCGCTGGAATATATATATATATATATATATATATATATATATATATATATATATATATATAGATA
>JAECUM010010405.1:0-86982 GCA_016617855.1 Megalonaias nervosa | reverse complement strand
TGAGCACTTGTTTCCAGATATTCCTACAAGGACAAACAAAATTTTTCATGATGCTGAAATTGCAGATTCAAAACTTGTGAAACAACACCCATACAGGATGAACCCTCTCAAACAGGAATACTTGAAAAAGGAAATTCAGTATTTGTTGGAGAACGATTTCATAGAGCCCAGTAAAAGTGATTGGAGTTCACCATGTATACTTGTTCCGAAACCAGATAAAACTTTCCGTATGTGCACTGATTATAGGAAGGTGAACAGTGTGAAAAAAACAGATTCATTTCCATTACCAAGAATCGATCACTGTACTGACAAAATTGGAAATGCCAAGTATGTCACCAAATTTGACCTTCTGAAAGGATTTTGGCAAATTCCACTAACGGAAAGGGCAAAAGAAATTTCGGCATTTGTGACTCCAGATGGACTCTATCAATACAAAGTAATGCCGTTTTTGTGATGAATGGTTCCCCCAAGTACGTTTCAACGTTTGATGAATATGATTACCTCTGGTCTAGATAATTGTGATGCTTATATCGATGATGTCATCATCTACAACGACACCTGGAAAGAACATCTTACCACGATTCGGAAATTCTTTGACAGACTCACTGATGCAAATTTGACAATCAGTTTATCTAAAAGTGAGTTTTGTCGTGCTTGTGCAACTTTTCTAGGATATATTGTGGGACATGGTCAAGTTAAACCTATAGATGCTAAGGTCAAGGCTATCTCTGAATTCCCTGTGCCTGTCAGTAAAAAGCAATTGATGCGATTTTTGGGTATGGCCGGATACTATCGAAAGTTTTGTTCCAATTTTTCTAATATTGCTCAACCTCAGACAAACTTGTTAAGTAAGAAAAACAAGTTTCTTTGGACTTAAAAATGTTAGGAGGCTTTTGATAGATTAAAAGCCATACTCAAAAGTGCGCCGGTTCTTACAGCTCCAAATTTCAATCAGTCTTTTAAATTGCCTGTGGAAGCAAGTGATGTTGGGGTTGGAGCAGTATTGATTCAATAAGATAGAAATGGTGTTGATCATCCAGTGTGCTATTTCTCTAAGAAATTAAATAAGTACCAAAGGAATTTGTCAACAATCGAGAAGGAATGTCTGGCTTTAATATTGGCATTACAGCATTTTGAAGTTTACATTAGCTCAGCTCCTTCTCCAGTTGCTGTGTATAGTGATCACAACCCCCTTACTTTCATCGACAAGATGAAAAATAAAAATCAAAGATTATTAAGGTGGAGTTTGTTTTTGCAAGAATATAATCTTAACATCAGTCACATCTAAAGAAAAGACAATTGGATTGCAGATGCACTTTCCCGTGTATAGAAATATTATTTCCTGTACCCTTTGTATACTTCATAAGAGTTTTCTTGTGTAATTTGATTTTACCTCATGCATAATTTACATATGTTAAAAAGAAAGCTTTATTATATAAATCTTTCTTTTTCTTTATTGGCGAAGTGTTACGTATATGTAATTAAATTGCTTGTGTGTTGGTTTTAAATTCTTTTTTATTTTTAATTTTTTTTCATTACATTTTATTGTAATGATAATTTTCATTGTATTTGAATTTCTTTTCTGAAAATTGGCTTGACCCGATTAGAGTGTAAGATTTCTTTAGCACTATTTTTAACTCACTCTGGTTCATAGATCTTGTAAACATCAAGTTAAAACGATTGGCTATTGCCAAGGTCATTTCGGCGAACGTGTTAGCCGAGTTGTAAGCAGCCTTTCTTTTTTAATTTATTTCAGTGTGAGAATTTGTTTCTTAGATAGGGCTATTCTTGCATACGTAATAAATGGCATTTTTTTTTTATTGCGCTGTTCAATGTTAAGAGACCACGTGACCCATCACGCGGGAATTAAATGACGTTTTAGTTGGGTTCAATACTCATTCTCAGAGCTTTTCAGTCAGTCGTATGTCTACACCTTGAAGGTACAAGTTGTTTCAATTGTTGAAGCCAGATTGTTTTTTTGAAGTTCATCTGTTTTTGGAATTTAATAATTTATTCTCTCGAAGACTAAACAAGTGTACTTTTTTATAAAAAGTTCTGGGACAAATAAATTCAGTGGAAATTTATTCTGGAATTCTGAACGGAAACATAAACTGTGATTCAATAAAGGAATTGTTTCCATTTATACAACGACCACATTTGACGTCATTGCCTTCCATGTTGGAATATATATATATATATATATATATATATATATATATATATATATATATATATATATATATATATATATACTCTAAGTGGAAAAGTGACAAAAAGTGATATGTATAGAATGTCTATGGCGCATATTATACTCTAATTACATTTAAATAGTAATGGGGGAATATGGCAGTAACTATTTGAATCCCACAGCAACTAAAATTGTTTTTCAGGTTGTTTTTTTTTTCATTCATTATATGCTATGGGTTATGTAAAATTGTATTTTGTTGCTGACCTTGTCCAAAATAAAATTCATTGTCCAGAATCATTGGTTTTGCTCTGTTAGCAATGTAATGTTTATATTTCTTTGAGTGTAGGTTAAATATTAGGATTATTATCTCGGTCTTAATCAAGGACAATATGTTTACCATGTTCTTTATTATAATTTTTGTAACAGGCCTTGTCGAATTCATTTTTGTCCCACATCCTGGCTCTTCTTTTGTGTCTCAGTTGAATATATTTACATATAACTTGTTTATAAAAAAAATTATTCATTCGTACTTTAAGATCTTGAAGGAGAATCATTTGTTGTGTTCAGGATATGACTTCGGCTGGAATTTATGTATTCAAATTATTTATTCACTGGAAATACAAAGTGTTCCATAATGTTCTTGTACAGAGATGTTAACGGGGAATTACAGTGAATTCAAGCAAAGAAACCTTGGATTGTATCACTGTAATTGAAAAAAAATACTCTTGGCACATCATTACAACTCAGGCCATTGGTGCATCAGTACATTAGAGACTACAGGCTACTACAGGCACATCAACACCTACTGTGCTGGAAATTATTTGGAATACCACTAAAGTTTATTCAGAACTGTATTCGTTAGAACTTGTGTTAGTAATTCTGTGATTATTTGGGATTTAATTCGCAACATCGTAAGTTCTTTTTACATTTTCACTTTGTATTCTCGGGAAATAAAATATTTGTTGAATTTTACAATGCTTGTTGCTCCTCGCTCTTTTCTATTATTAATTTTAAGACCACAGAGTCGTGATACCACTCAGATATGTGCCTTCTCGGTTACTCTTTCTTGAGACTTGCATAAGAAGGCAAACTCCCCACTGATATCAAAGGTGGAGTGGGAACCTCTGGTTATAGATGTGGCCCCCTTTAATCAACACCACTCCTTCCCTCCTAATGCACACTAGGTACAGTTATATGCAGGCAGATGCCAGTCGAGTTCCAACATCTATTGTCGTCAATCTAGATGGCGCTGATGTCCAGACCAGAGTCTCTGAGACACTCTCTACTGTTGGAAAACACAACAATATTGTTGGTGTAACTGTTTTGGACGTGGAAACCACGGTGGCCTTTTCTTCACAGCCAGACACTGAGCAACCGACTATGTCTACAGGCATTCATGTCTAACTGGCAGAAAATTGCGCAGCAACCTGCGTCATAAAGGCATCTGGAACGCCAAGTACGGCGCAGTTTAAAGTATCAATGAGCGGGTGTGGCCAGCATGAGTTCTTGGCACATGTGTACATCCATAAAGCGCTTCCAGCCTGCAGGGGATAGGGGGTGAGGGCGATTCTCAGCAGGACATGGTTGGAGAGGGGTTTCACCGAATGCATATCCGGCAGAAGCCTTCGCTGCCCCTCTGTCTGCTGCTCGACAGGTAATAGCAATGCCCCTTTCTCATCCCGCTGATGGTTTCCATAATCGCCATGGCGTACCCAGCGATGAGCACTGGCACTGCTGCAGCCTTACCGTGGTAATCCGGGTGGGGATTGTCAAGCCCAGCAGGGGAAATATTCCACCATCCTTCTACATGGCCTTTAATGCTGCTGGCAACATGTCAAGGTTGAAGCCCTGCTACATCCGGCGCACCATCTCGAAGTATTTGAAATGCATCGCCAAGAGCATAATGGGGGCCCGAACTGCCAGACGGACAGCGGACAGCCGCAAAGCAACGAACATTGTCAGTAATACACCGACACAAACTTTTCCAGCTGTTCCTCTCTAACGGTCACCAGCCATGTCGTGTAATGGATTGCAGTGCTGTTGTACACAATAGGTGGCAGGTTACAGCTTCAATACTTGCCAGATAGGAGAAGGCATTGACGAACTTCATGCGCCCGCCGAAACCCTAGAGTAACATCGTGCAATCTGAGAGGACCACGATATTGAACTTGTATTCATCACTGCCAATGCTGCCCCTACCTGCACCTTTCACACTAAACTTTAGATCCGCAACAAATTTTTTGGTAATGTCGGGGTGCTCCAGACTGAAACAGTAGATGGGGTATAGGCCTCTAAGGTCGGATTAAATGATGTGGAGTCCCGTGTCTACATTCTTTTTTTCCCCATGTACCACAAAAGCTGGTGGTAGGTACGAATCACGTTGTAATTATCATGGTTGGCTCAATGTTTACCACAGGCCCCAGGTGACCGTTAATATTTAAGCTAGCCCCTCTTACGCCATATTGAACATAATTGTGCTTCTAAGCTGACTGTTATCCCTCTGAACATCTTTGAGCGCCAAATAGATGTGCCTGGCGCATTTGTGCTGCCCTGCGGTGAACTTATTTGCCACGAAAACACAGCAGCCACGTTCCTCATGATCGTGTCGGTCGTCATAGCGTGTCCTGGTTTTGATCACTGGCTTCATAACAGGCATGCATAGTGACACCTTCAAAAGTGCTACATAACCATTGTTGTTGGTGATGTCACCACCGACTAGATCGCGGTCAGTGCGAAACAGAGCATTGCACTCGTTCGGCTTGCACGTAAGGGCGACGGTGTGTTAGGCGCCAAAGATCATTTTCACCACATCGTTGCATAAACCAAAGACGGCTCCGGTGGCCTAGTGGTTAGAGCGTCCGCCTCAGATGCGAGAGGTCGCGGGTTCGAATCCCGGCCGAGTCATGCCAAAGACTGATAAAAATGCTACAAGCAGCTGCCTCGCTTGGCGCTCAGCATTAAGAGGTTAGTGTTAAGACTAGCTGACGCAGTGTCAGGACAATGTGACTGGGTGGGACATGACGCTACATGTCAGCGGCATGATACCCCAGTAAACCAGTAAAAGACATCACTATAAACTGTCAAACAGCAGACATCGTAGTGATATGACTGTTACGTATATGTAATTAAATTACTTGTGTGTTAGTTTTAAATTCTCTTTTATTTTTATTTCCTTAGATGTTCTTGTAATAATTTGTGTGTTAGTTTTAAATTCTTATTTATTTTATTTTTATTTCATTACATGTTATTGTAATAACTTTATTCACTGGATTTGACATTTTTCTAGAAAAATTCAGTTCAGTTCTTTTAGCCTGATTAGAACGCAAAATGATTGCTACATTGTATTTTTAGCTGACCTAGTTCTTGACCTTGGTTCTGATGTTGTTGTTGTGTGGCTTAACGCCATTTTTCAGCACACGATAGGCTATACATGCGGCCAGTATTAATGGTGGAGGAAGAAACCGGGAAATCCACGGAAAGAACCACCGACCCACGAGAAGCTACTGGCAAGCTTTCTCACATATCCACATTCGCCGAATCTTAGACTCGAACCCACGCAGACAGAGGTGAGATGGCAGTGATCCGTAACGGAGAGTGCTTTAGACCACTCGGGGCCCCCCTTGGTTCTGAATTCGTAAACACTAAGTGAAAATGATTGGTTATTACCAAGGTCATGTTCAGCTCACGTGTTAGCTCTGTTGTAAACAGTTTTATTTTTAAATTCATTTCCAGTGTGGGAATCAGATTCTTAGATAGGGCTATTCTAGCCTACGTGCTAATCGACTTGTAGTGAGTGATCACGTGACCCATCACGCGGGTCTGAAATGACGTTTTAGTTGGGTTTAATTCTCAATCTCAGTGAATTTTGGAGAGTCGTAAATTATACCTTCAGGCCGAAAGGTATTCCTGTTGTTGCCATTTGAATTGAGTTTTTTATTTAAAATAATTTATTTACCCTGGAAAATACTCTTCTTCATCGAAATTCTTGGACAAAGACATTTACTAAAAATTATTCGGAATTCAAAAGCCTGAATTATATTCTTGGTGACTCAACAAGGAACTGTTGACACATCAACAAAAACTGGTTATACAGAACGTCATCACCTTCCATACTGCAACTTCATCGAGATTCGAACTTGAATTCAATTAGAACTTTTTAGTGATAGGACTTATATTTTTCAATTCTAGGATTAACTTTTGGATTATATTCACAAACCGTAAGTCCTTTTTCATATTTTTACCTTGTTTTCTAGGGAAATAAATTATTTTGTTAAATTTACAAAGCTTGTTGACTTCACTCTTTTTCTTTGTAACTTTGTACGAGCCTAGTCATGTAACAACTGAAAAATTGTTAAAACTACGTTAAAAATCCAAATCACACAAAAACAGACGCATAAACCAAAGATGTGCGACAATGAGACAATTCAAGTAAAGTATCCCTGGTAGTTCACGTATACTTTTAATGCAGCGAAGCCTGGGTTAAAAATAGCATTTGGCGGTACAATCACTGATCCATGACCGTCCGGATCAAAAGCAAATGCATTTTGAGCAAGATTCTTGATGTCTGCCTGCACATGTCTAGCATGGTTAGAGATGTCTTTGCGAACATTATGGAGAGGCTGGTGCTGCAGTATAGTCTTCACTGTAACATGTGAGGCTGAGGATCGTTGTGATGTCCATGCGCTGGTTGATCTCCATGATATTGCCATTGATCAGGTAGCAGGCTGAGATCTAAATGGCCATGATGCCATTGTTCACCGACGTAACCTTGTTGACAGTGTCATACACGGTCAACCCATCCAGCCTCGTGACCCTCCCCACAACTCGAGAAAAGCCTTGGACGCGAGAAAGAAATGCAAGGTGTCCTGCACTTCGATGTCAAAGCTGACCATCTATTGCAGCTTTAGCACCTCAGAGTCATAAAACTGTGTGTTCCGCTCGCTATGGTCGCGTAAAACATGTTCCCACATTCTCAAGGCAGTGTCAGTCACATACTGGATGGCTGCCATCAAGCTACCTCGTTTGTATCATTTCGCCAGGACTAGCACTATAATACTCCACACAGAGAGTGGGCCCGTGTTGGGCTACAACTCACAAAAGTCTGAGCTCATGGCAAGAGTTGTGGTCAAGGCTGCTAAACCTGACCTGAGAGGCCATGTAACATTGGGTGACAGTGGTGACCGGGTATCTGTCAGCATGCTGACAAGGCTTCTATCTATTTTGGCACTTGACGCTGCGCTGGCACCGGCATACTCTTGGGAACTGGAATCTCGAGGCAACCATGCATGCTGCTGTGACAGCGCTTGCAGCTGCTTTTGCCACCATTCTGGCTGCTTTCAGTGCATCTGGAACAACGGTCTCGATGATGCTGAGTGCCCTCAAGACTACAGCTTTGCAATTCAAAAAGTACTGCTATCTTCCACCGCTACAGAACAGCCATGAATCAAATCAATACCATCTAAAATTAGTGTGGTTATATTTTCACCGAAATAAGTCTTTTGTGAATGCTGATGCTGCCCTTTGTAGTGCATCAATGTCATATCACGTGGCACCAAATTAATCAGGATTATGATAGTTGCACATGTATTTATTTATTGATGCAAATAACAATGTCTTCGTTTGTTGTTTGTTTTTTTCATCCTTTATTTTTTTTATCACAACTACATTTCTATGCTGAATCTTTAGAGAACAAAATGAGCCACAATCATGTTTACTTTTTATTTAAACTTGTTTGTAATGGCTACCGAACAGCGAAACAAATATTAATAAATTCAGACACTAGGATTCCAACAGGTCGATAAAATCTGTTATAGAAGGTTACACTTCAGACCAGCATGTCACAGCTGGTGTGCCCCTGGGATCTATACCTGAACCACTGTCATTTTTAATTTACATTGGTGATTTTGTCACAGATATTCGGTCCTGTATAAAACTGTGTGCTAATGATACATCACTGTCAATTATTGTTAACTATTTAATCCAAGCTGCTGGTGTTTTGAAAGAAGACTAAAAACTAAAAAGCAAGTTGTGAGTTACTCAATGGTTAGTTGATTTTAATCCAAACAAAACTGAACCAATGACCATAACCAGAAAATCTCAACGGAAACAACATCCACAACTTGTAATGAATGACAACGTTATTAGGACTGTTACTTCTCACAGACACTTGGGTATAACTTTATATTAATCATTATCTTTGCATATACATATACAGGAAATAACTGCAAAAGCATGGAAAATATCAGACATACCACACGCTTTAAAATGTAAACTTGATAGAAAATCATTAGAATTTCTTTATTTTGCCTTCATAAGACATGTTTTGGAGCATGGGGACAACAAAATCTACATCATACGCTAGAATTCAGGAGGAGACGAAATGGGAAATACTTTAAACATGGCGCTATAAATAGAATAATAACATTTTTTGATACATCTACGTGTCCAGCAGGTAAGTAACAGACAATTCCGTGATGAAACTAACCTCTAAGCGCGCATCTATAGATCTACAAACAGATCTATAACAAAATTAAGTTTTACCAAACTCTGTTGCATGGAAGTTCAGAACCCCCCTTTGTTGTACCCTTTTAAATCACACTTAAATATGAATCTAGGAAAAGTCCCAATCTATTACTATCAAGGAGAAAGAACAGCACAAATTATGCACACAAAGACTGCGACTTGGTGTATTTTATCAAGTGATAGAAGTTCATGTGGAGAACAAGAAACCGTAAATATTTTCTCTTAGACTGTACAGAATATGTCACTTTCAGAAACTGAATAGTAACGTTGCCACATATTACCAATACAGCTTCATTTGTAATGAGTAATCCCTTGCTATTGGCAGAGGTCACTGATGAGATGTATTTGATCACAAATTATGTCTTCACTTTTAGTTGTTACATCACTGGTAAATATTTTGTTAATATAAACATATGTATTAACTGAGATGAAGTTATAAGTCCCTTATTTACTCACCCAATCAATGCCAACACCTTCAGCCTTTTTTTCTCATCTGTTGATTTGCAAGTACACAGTAACATGTTTCTCCTGTAAATGCTTATTAGTTACTGTCCAACATTATTACAATATTTTTGGTACAATTTTCTTTTGTTACCACATTACCAAGATGATGGTAATTTGCCTTCAAATATGTCCATTGTTGTTAAAAAAAAAACAACGGAAAAGCTTAAGAATACATCCCCAAAACCACTGAATGATGCCTGAGGCTTAGTGGTGAGTGTGTCAGATTTGTAACCAAAAGGGTCTAAGTTTGAATCATACAACTAGATCAGCCAGGGTTAGATACTGAAGTGTACCCTTAGGCAAAGCACTTTACTTCAATTGCCCTGTCACAAAATAACCTATCTATTTTTGTGCTGTAAATCACCAATGAAAAACAATGATATTGATCCACCATCAAATATGTCTAAAACTAAAATAGACAAACCTTCAAACTTCTGAAGAACTTCTCAACATTATCAAATTTTCAAATTGGTACCAGTGATGCCAATCAATAAATAAAAGCAGACAAAATTTTCACAACTTTGTCTGAAAAACTGCTAAACTTAATCTGACCATTATAAGCTTTGGAAATTGGGTGGAGATCAGCAAAACTACCAAAAAAAAAATCATCATTGTTCCTTTCTTTCTACACTCAGGGCTGTTCCATTAAAACATACATGGGAGCAGGGGAAGGCAGTTTTGAAATTGGGTAGCCACCCATAGATGTGATTTAGGCCTTTCAGGACCCACCGATAGAATCGATTTAACAACAAAATCACCCACCGATAGAAGTTTTTTGTTGGGGCGGCGGGATATATTAGGAAAATATTTGACTCATAGAAAGCGAAGTCTAAATATTATTTCATTCAAGATATAGCATAAAAAATGCAATTAAGTCAGGGTTTGACACTAACTTTTTTAAACAGGAAACCTGCAGGACTTCCTGCTTTTGAAAAATGGTGGTCCTTCCGACTGATATAAGGTCCTTTTTGTTTATGGATCTACTTAGTGAAAACAATGTATAATTTATACAATAAAATAAAACACGCATAAAAGGTTGTTATTTTATCAGTTTACATTAAATTCATCAATTTATATGCTTTGTTTTGTAATGCTGACAAATCTTGAGCATGGAATTTACTATCATTATCATAATCATCGTCATAAGCAGCATCAACATCACTGTCAGACACACCATCAGTTCCCATTGCAACATTCTTTTTCGTCCATTCATTCCCATATCTCTCTGACATAAGGCCCATTATAGCAAGACTGATGGTTTCACTGTCTACCTTGGGTACATTTTTTATACCAAAAAAATGAATTTAAACCTAAGAAGAAATACTAAATTATTGAATTAACAGAATTAAATAAACTAGAATGGGTCTAATTTTAAATTGGTTTAAGAGCTTACATTATTATAAATGGAATGGATCTTAATTTAAACTTGTGTTTAATAGTTTAAATTCAAAAGGATAAAATGAAACTTTATAACATTTACCTTTCACTTAAACATGTCAGTGGAGCAATCACTAATAACTGAGAATAAAAATGACTGGAAGAAATGATATGGTCCTGTTCTGACCCTACGATTATGGGCAATAGCCCTGATAAATTTCTGACAATATTTATCCATCAGGTAGGTACTGCCTATTTCCAAACCTTGTCCAACTCGCATAATTTCACATAGTATATGGTCATCCATGTTTCTTGAAAAAATGAGCATTTCTAACAATGACACGTAGTTTTTCAAAGGCTGCTTTATTCAGCAACATAACACACTCCTCACTTTCAGAACAGCCAGGGGTTACTGTTTCAGCTCATGGGTTCTGACTGTACCAATTATAAAGTTGCTGCAGCCAACTACAAATGTTCCCAATAATATTATACACAAAAGAAACTGAAAATGTCATCTTATCCTTCTTCTTGCTGTGGGTTAGCCACAGTACTTCCTGCTTCCACTTATCTTGTAATTTTCTTTCTCTTTTGGTTTTATCATACACATGTATTTAGAGTTTCTTGTCTTGGGGTGGGGGGGTGGGGCAGCAATTGACACCATAAAAAATCTCCACATTTTACAAACACGCGAAACCCCAAAAAGTCAGTATCCTAAATGCTAGATGCTCTTACATGATTAACAAAGTAAGTGCCCAAATGACAATTTATGGCAGGCGCCCAAATGACAATGATAATTTGGACTAAATGGCGTAGGCATGATCTTTGTTTTAACTTCATTTCACTTTTGATTTTTGTCATGTTTCACATGTTTATAATTTAATGAGAGATTTATATGATCCTATAGCATAGGATAGATATATTTTTAATATCCACAGTCTAAAATTGCAGGCACCACAGACCACCGAGCTTTAGGAAAACGGTGGTCCTTATGAATATCAGGTGGCCTCAGGCCAGCAGACCTGCATTAGGCTTTGTTAAGTATGTGCATTTCTGGCTGAGAGTCAAAAACTGGCACATTCGAGTGATGACTGGTGCTTATAAAAGTTGTTAGGGCTATGTAAAGAGTACTTAACATGCCTAGGTGTATATTGCAAAACCATGACATGCATGCAGGATTGCTACAATATCTACATTCTACTTTACTCTTGTCTTTTTCTGTAACATTTAGCACATCTGAAATGCTATTAGCATGGACAGTCACTCCTCTGCCTTAAATGCTGTTCTACAACCACTCTACTCCTGTTTGTAGATGTAAAATGTGATAGACAAGGTCACCATATACTGATCTATTCTACAAAATTATGCATGGTTCTGTATGCCTTATTATTTATAGCTGGGAAGTGGTCTAAATAAACAATACTTCAAAACAGCATTCAATTTAACATCTTTATTTCAAAATATATTACCAAAATGATTTCTTACATCAGTGATAAAATGTTGTGTTCCAATCACTAACAGGATAAAGACAATAAATTGTCCAAACTTCACTTAATGAATTCAAGTTTGTCAAGAATATGAATGACCACTTGTAATTTGAGACCCAGTAAAGTTAACCAACAAACTTTGAACAAAAAATGTTCATGACAACTCCATCTGAAACAAAGCTAACACAAGCAGTGTTGACCCTAACCCTTGTATCTAAATCCACATTCGCCATCTTACAAATCACAAATACAAGTACATGTACCTAGATCATAGCAACAGGCTCATGGCAGCAAATGTAATTTTGAAAACTGAATGCTCTGGATAAATGACATGTTGGTACTTCAGTTACATGTTTGACATTAATATGTACAACAATGACAAATACTAAATCTGAAATTTCATAAACATCAATAAATGGCATCTATAAATGGCATAATTTCATCTCTGAACATGTACTTGGGTAATTTAAACTAGTGAAACAAAGATAACAGAAATAACAATAGAACCAGGAAACCTTTTTTCTTTCAACATTTTTTTATCTTGACAATTTTAGAGGATTCATCATTTCTAAATTGAAAGTAAGATCTTTTTAAAACTGGCAAATTTTTCAGGAAATCCCCTTCATACATCTTAATGCCTTGGGCTCACAGAGGTAGATGCCTGTATAATAAGAAAAGAACTGATAAGCACTATTAAAAATGTGAACTATGTGAGATAACCCCTATGACACACATACTTAAATTCTGAACATAATCGGTCAGTGCTCTGTACTGGTTACTAGTGTTAACTATGTTTCATGTTGTGATACCAAAATGTGACCCCACATTTCAGCAGAAGTGAACAAGATATTGAAATATATGACAAATAACACACTCTTCATTGTTATTTATTTACATGTGACGTAACATGTCAATGTACAAGCTGAATGGCTTTTAAAACTACCTGCTGTTGAAGGAAACTCTGTCAACACCTCTGTATTATAAACATGAACGCCCTCACCAACTGGATTGGTAGTGCGATCAGGGTAATACCATAGTCTTTTGTTGAAATACATACACATACCAATTTTTATTGTAAAATTTTTAACAGGAAATCCTTCAAAAGAAAATTTTTGATATTTTGTACAATTTAGTAACATTACCTAAATAAAACAACTACTGTTTGACTTCGTACCTGTTGGCTACTTTCTGGATTATTCCATTCTGCATCAAGTACTGAACTCTATTTGGTGGTCTTTATTTTAAGAGCAGCACTTGCATCATTGATGGCAGTTTCTTCCTCGGTAACCTTTAGTTCGTCTTTTGTATCTTATTTATCAACATGAATAGAAGTTGGTTTGCAGTAAAGTCACAAATTGGTCCATCAGAATGTTGCTTGATATAACAATACTGACACTTTCTAGTATTTCTGTCTGAAAAAAACAACAATAAAATGGCATCTAGGCTATGATAGAAGCAGCAGCTATATTTTGAAACTTTAAAAAAAAGTCTTTCAAAGGGAAGCACACTCTACTGATCAATAAAAATTTATAGGAATCTAAGATAAAACCATTTCTTCTATTTCACTGTTGAGTACTGAAACTACTTGGTTATTTACTGATTTAGCACCAGGGCATAGTAATAAAGTGCCTTGCCCATATTGGCATTGATGGGGGGGGGGAAGTACTTTTAAGCTCATGTGTGTGTGTGTGTGTGTGTGTGTGTGTGCACGCGTGCATACCAGAGATATAACAGCTTGGTGCGAGGACATGTCCAGTGATTAAATAAATACTGCAAGGGATTACCCATTATCAAACTTCTATGGTCAAAAATGGTGCAAAATTCCTATTCAGTTTCTGACAGTAACATTTTGTACTATCTAAAATAAAATAAACTGTATAATAATTTTGTAAAAAAAACAATAATAAAAATTTCACACAGCCATTCCATTCCTAACATTAATTAAAAAAAAACAAATGACTAAAACTATTTTGTCTCATCATCACTGCTGGCCTAATAAGAGTTATTATTCCAGGTGAGGATAAGGGGCTGTCCATTTAGTACATTTGAAAACTGCCATTTTTTACCCCCTCCCCCAGTTGCTGGGTGGACTTTTTTCTAACCCCTCCTCAGTGTGAATGTATACATTTGCTTAGTCCTTCAAACACTGTCAATTTGTCTGCATTTCAAATAAAAAGGGAGGTTTTTTTAGTAACATGGTCTCCATATTTGCATGATCAAGTCCCCGTTTTCAAGCCACAGATTTGATCATTCACCGTGTTTGATAATCTCACTAATTCCACACATTCTGGAGTTACATTTTTATTTGTCCATTATTTCTAAAAATATTAAAACTGTACATTGCAAATACTGGATGGAGATGACAGTTCTGACTGCCATGCATCATCCATCCTGGAAACCAGAAAAGGGCACATGGGCTGATCTAACTGCTTACAATTAACTTATCAGTTATACATGTACTATTAAAAAAAAATACCAGTTTAGACACTTCTCTCCCTTTTCGCACAACTTGTATGGCCATAATCAGACCCACTTAATATGTAACTGCAGTACATGGAATGATTGACTGCCCTCTCATTGGCCAATTGAAAATGATGTACTGCACTTATTTATAACTTATCTTCTTGATGCTTTTCATTTTTAAAATTGGTAAGGGGCTAAAAACAAATTGGAAGGTGTGCAAATACTATCAGTTGTTTCTTGTTGGCTATGGCAAATAGGTTTTATTGTAACTTTAATAAAGTTTTTGTTATTAGGTGTGTATGTACTGCTTGGTCTTGTCCGCACCCACACATCTTCAAACTCCACCCCCCCAAGTGTACATACAAAATGTACAGTACTCAACAAAACAAAGTTTAATCCAAAGCCAACACAAGATTCACACTGAAGCTAACACACATGAACTATAAAATTACCACTAGTGCATTCATTATGAAAATTATTCAAGTGAATAAAAATAGGCGTGGAGTGTAAAGCAGCAACCATGTTATGTGCTATGTATATTTTGAAGATGATATACATAGCAAAAAATGGTACACTGTCCAAATGTTTATCAACTTGATATGCACATAGCAAAATCTAAACATAAAGTCAACAATGTTTAATTCAACTTGCAACTGTGGTATCATTGTGCTTACATTTTTTGGAGAAAATGAGATGACTGGATACCAAGCAGAAAGTTGTAATAATCATCTACTTGTATACAAGCCACAACTGACCACATTGTTAATAAATACTTGCATGGTTATGACCACAAACAATGAAAATAAGAACTGTTACCTATTAAAAATCTGAAATCAATGAAAAACTTCTAACACATTTTGACTTAGATTACCAATAGTTAAATTTTAATTAGGTATGGACAGTATCATTTATATGCAGAAATAACTGGAAGATTGGGTGAACAATGATCTATTACTAACCAACTCACTGGTTTCAAGATAATTTTCTCATTTTTGTTCTATAACTTTAACTTCCTTTCCATATATTGCCATTTATTACAATAGTTCCGAGATTTCTTTTAAACTGTCACAGTAACTGAACAAAATGCAACTGAATCCATGAAACTAATTCATTGAAATTGTCACATAAGATACTTCATACAAACATACAACAGTAACGCCAATGGTATTATCCTCTGCACTTCTTCCATTGCAACTTTAATGGGCCATCAATCAAATTTTTCCTCTGATAACTGTTAAATAGTCAAATTTTGTCAAGCTGTGTTCCAAAACATCGGAATTATCTATTGGAACTGGACTTGGATTTAGTACATGTTGGACTTAAAATATCCAACGAAGATTCCATTACACACAAGCGTTCGTTTCTACCCCTTCAATCAATTAACTAACGCGAAATCTACCCCACGCCGATTCTGTGTGTGTCGGTCATCTTGAGTTAATTGGATGAAGACAAGTACGTGTTACAATGCCAATGGCTCTTGATCGACAGAAACGAGTCTATGACAACAACGTTCGTAATGATTGAATAAACGGAATTTGACTAGTCTCTTAACACTTTTTGATTAGCTTACTGAAAAAATAACAGAACTTACCTCTAAGGCTGTCAATTATTCTCAAGGCTTTGCTTTCTAACCAAATACCGACTTTTTCCCCTGTCGAAAACATGTTTCACCGCCATAACTGTCACAATACGGCTACATTCGGTTCTTTTCGCAGCGCGCGACATCCGACTGATGCAAACCAAGTCTCACGAGACTAAAATTAATGTCGCAGAATTTACAATTTTATAAGGAGATTTATTTTAAAAATCTGCTAGTTTTCCTATGATTGAGAAAATAAAGACATAGATTTTTACTTTGTGATTAGTAAAGGTGGCGCTCACCAGTTATTATGTACTTTTGAGAGAGTGATGTATGTAAGGTGAAGTTGTTTGCATTTAAAACATGCACAGTGGTGAGAATGTTGGCATACCTCTATGCTACTTTCATGTAATGTGGCTGACATTTCTTTGGATATTGTACTTTTGGAAATTGTAAATGATCTTAGCACACTGCTAACTAAAATGACTGCTCCCTTGTGCTCCAAAACTCAACCTGAATTTGTCTAAAGTACACTATCCTTGGCAGCTATTAAAATAGGGAAAATAAATTTTGCCAGACTAGACAATACCAGCTTCTGAAAGTGCAATGAATGAATTACCAAATATATAAAATGTAAAAAAAGTTATTGGCTCGTTTTTTTACAATTTACCTCTGAAGTTCGGGAAGTGAAAATGAGCAAGTGGAGCTAGCACTTTTTTGAAAGGTGCACATCTGGAGTAAGGCCAAGCTGTATACTCTATAACCCATATTACTCCCATCAATCATACACCAAAATAAAAGGATTTAAAGGTTCTTTGAACAATACCTAAGATATACAAAGTCTTTTTTAAATAGCCAGTATAACTAGTGAGGAAACCAGGGGAAATTCTTTTTCTTTAAAATTCTAACCCCTATGCTAAATACGAAACTATAGAGCGCCACCAAAGCTACAAATGCAGATCACGTGGTAGGCTTTCCCGACCTATTTATAGCTGACCAATGACAACGTTTTATAGTCTGTTGTCCATTCGAAGGAAATAGGCCTTCTCTTGACGGGAACAAATACGGCGCGCATAACATAAAATACGAATTTAATAACTGGGTATCTAAAGTGGAAGTTTTTTTTTATTATGTTTAGGTCACACTTTTAGACAGACCTACAGAACCAGTTATACCAACCACCAATAGAAGCGATTTTATTGAATAAACAACCTGGGACAGAAGCAATTTTGAATCAAGACCACCCTGGGATAGATGCTTCTAAAAGTGCCGTCCCCGGGTCCCATGTATGTTTTAATGGAACAGCCCTCACATGATAATGTGAGCATTTGTGTTTACTTTTCTGACTATGAGTGTTCCTAACTATCCCTGTAATGATCTTTTCCTTAACTTAAGGAAAGAAAGCTTTTCAATTGGCACATGGTGATGTTTACAACTCGAGGCAGTGAACTTTAAAACAAATTTACAGTTTCAGATTTTAAATAGAATGTTGGTTTTGATGGAACTTTTAACACATTATTGGCTATATCATGCCAAGAAATAGGAGCCAAGTGCCAAGGCAACCAACCCAGTCTGGCCTAGGTGTGTATCAAATCCATGACCTTTGAATCAGGAGTCCAATGATCAACCAACTGATCTGGTTCTCCTTTAAGTAGAATATTATTCTTTCAAGTACTTTAGACATCTACCAATGTAATTCTATCAAGTATTTTAGACATCTACCGATGTAATTCTATCAAGTACTTTTGACACCTACCAATGTAATTCTATCAAGTACTTTTGACATCTACCAAAGCAATTCTATCAAGTACTTTTGACATCTACCGATGTAATTCTATTAAGTACATTTGACACCTACCAATGTAATTCTACTGAGTACTTTTGACATCTACCAATGTAACTCAAGTACTTTTGACATCTACCAAAGCAATTCTATAAAGTACTTGTGATATCTACCAATGTAATTCGGGGCCCCGAGTGGCCGAGTGGTCTAAAGCGCTGATCGTTACGGATCACTGCCATCACACCTCTGTCTGCGTGAGTTCGAGTCCAGGCTCGGCTAACGTGGGTACGTGAGAAAGCCTGCCAGTAGCTTCTCGTGGGTCGGTGGTTCTTCCTGGGGTTTTCCAGGGTTCTTCCTCCACCATTAATACTGGCCGCCATGTATAGCCTATCTTGTGCTGAAAAATGGCGTTAAACCCTATAACAACAATAACAACAACAACCAATGTAATTCTATCAAGTACTTGTGACATCTACCACTACAAAATTATACAATATTTGTTCTTACCTTTCTTCCAGGGATATATTTTTCATAACATCAAATCTCTTTCTCTCAACACTGAACATTATAGTACAGTAAATTCTGATATATTGTGTAGCTTAAGGTACCTAACCTCCTTCCACTCTAATACAGTGTAAAGACAAGATGACATAACTGAAAACATGCTGTACAGCATTTGACACAAAAGTGTCAACATTTAAAACCAAACAGCATTTATACCAAGCTGTTGATGAAATATGAAAACTATAAATCAGTAGTTTCATTTAAAATGCTGACACAAGCATTATTTACTAATTTTCTTCTAGACTTGATTGGCTCATCAACACTATAAAAAATTGCTGACAAGAAATTTAAGGAAGTTTCCACTTAAAAAAAATTCCATACATTTCTTCAGTCAGTGACATTTTGCAAAAATGCTGCAAAAACTATGAAGTTTATTAGATTTTACTGAAATGATTTATCAAAATGCTCAGTGTTTAAACAAGTTTTATTTTTCTCCTTCAATAAAAATACTAAGTGAAATAAGAATTACAAACCAATTTGTTATATATTTTCATAAGGACCTGACACTTCAAAGTTTTACCATCCACACAGCTGTCTTCTTCAAAACTGCCATATTAATTTCAATTTAACATTTTTTATTTGATAGTAATTTCAATTGTATACAAAATATGAATAAATATATTGCAATTTCACTTCCACTTTTAACAAACCTTTGTTCAGTACAGAATTCTATGAGACACTTTTAAGGTGGTTACATATTTATTGCCACTTGCATTAAGTCCACTTTCTCTGAGACATTCAAAATTCAGTACATATTTATGGCCACTTGCATTGTGTCCACTTTCTTGAGATATTCAAAAGTGGGTATATATTTATTGTCACTTGCATTAAGCCCACTTTCTTCACTTTGTGTCACTCATGACATACTATTGCTCCATGAAATGTAAATAAAATGTCAGAAACACGAGACCTAACTTTAGTGCACACTCTTCCTATGCTATAGGTGTGTGTGTGCACTAGTAAAGTACCATATAGTCATGGGGATTTATTATTATAACAGTGTTTATAGTGTTGACCAATTAAAACATGACTTGTTTCAGCAAATCAACGTATATAGTACTTGACCATTTGTTTGTAATACTAAGTCAAGAAAAATATTGTAAAATGAGATATATTTTGTACAATATACAAAGAGATAATTTAATAATTAATTGCAACTCAAGATACAAGATTTATTAAAGGCATTCACAGAACAAAGTAAATATAATTTAACATTTTGTACTAACATGAAAAATAATTCAACATACAAAATAGTAGCAACAAACATATGTCTACTCAAACTAGAAATGTACACATCTACCTTGATAACTCTCACACAACGGGATCCAAAAACACAGACTGCACTATAAGCGAGGGTGTGAGTTATAGAGGGACAAATGATAAATCATAAGTTATGCCATCCCTGCTGTACAAAACCACACTGGGGGTGAGGGAAGGAGAGAAACTGGGCTGTTTAAGGGCTGAAAACTGTTTTTATAATCGCTTTGAAAATAATTGTCAATGAAGCACTTTTTCTTAAAAAGTTCTCCATTATTCTGTACAAATTACATTTATTTTCAAGATGTCCAACATCTGAAAGATCTTTAACATTATTTCAACTGATTTCAACCTTCATGTGTAATACATTTGTGTATTATATCACTGAATTTTGTTGTTGATTAGCCTGGTTCCCTGCTCATTATGTTAGAGTGGAGTGTGAAGCAGGAAGACTGCAAACAGGGAAGCAGATTACTTGCTGACAACCACAAAAGGGGATTCTTTTTTTTTCTTCAAAAGCTAGCAGCATTTATTTCATGTAACTGTCGTCTATGTCGAAACTCAACTTTTGTGCTTTTCAGTTAGTAAAATATTGATGATTTCATTGTAAGTAACAGTGAAACTTCTTCTCATCTTTATGACTTTTTTTAAAAGCTGACAATTTCATAATGTTGATTCAAATTTCCAGGTCCTATCTACTATTTTCAATGATAAAACGTGTGATATTTCAAAATTTAAGTTACCAATTGTGATCACAATATTCTCCAAATTCAAAGTTCAACAAATAGGGGTTAATTTTTGGGGGGGTAATTTCTTTGGTAAAAAAATGTGATCTATGCCTGACCCCGTGTTATAAGCAGGTTCATGAGTTATCAGGCCATGAGTTATCGAGGGAGTGCTGTATCCTTAAAACACATATGCCCCCTCCAATATGAACCAACTGATGGGCAAAGTTGGAAGTCAAATGGGACCATAGCTCTGAAACATTTTGCTGGAAAATGGTTAAAATCGACACTGACAAAGGTCTTAATGTAAAACATCATTCCAGATTAGGTTTCAAGTCATTAAGTCTCTCAAGAGTCATCGTGTGGAAATTGAAGGACAAAGAAAAACTTCAAACAGGGGCCATATCTTCATATATATTTTTAAACAGAAAATGGTGAATCAAACTCCTGACCTAGGTCTCATTGATGTAAAGCCTGATACTCAAATTTCCTTTTAGTCCATTAAGTCTTTTGCAAAATTATGGAGTGAAAAAAAACACTTGAAGGCAATATGCCAAGTCAAACAGGAGCCTGTCATGTTTTGCCAGAAAATGGTGAAAACAGAAGCTGACTTTGGTCTTTTAAATGAAAAGCCTAATACCAAAATTTATTTTAACCCATGAAGGCCTTCAAAACTTAGTGAGTGGAAAAATTTATCTATGTTATGGATATAACAAGGTATGACACAAGAGGTTGCACTACAACTTCCCTAATACATACAGCAAGGGCATAAAAAGATGCTACATATCTATCACACATCTGAAAACTTTTTATGAAGAAATGATTATTTTTAACCTTGCTCTGCTGATATTTAGACATATACATGCAGGTAACCCAACACTGTTTGCAAGCAAATTAACCATGTATCTGTTTACCACAAATAAGAAGGACAATGTAAGCTCATTTAGTGGCAATACAAAATTGTAGCCTATAGTCTTCAATTGTAAAGAAGCTTTGCATACTACCATCAGAGATACTCCCCCTTTATTAGGATTTGAAGTTCCTCATCATTACAGCAAAGCCATTTCTCTGCAGAATCTTTACCTCTTACATGTGTTGAGAACCTGCACATATACTATTGTAAGAACAGATTTTGGCGACCCCAATTTTACATTTACGTTCTCAAGCTCATATGTGAGGTGTGGTTAACATTTGTTTTTGAGACAAATCAATAACTTTATGTACCAATTAAAAAGTAATTTTTAGCTAATTTGAAAACTGAAAATTGATGTATGCAAAAATAAATGAATTCATGGTATTGTGAGTGTATTTATTCTGAGATTTAATCAAAAGCTTATAACCAAGCATTAAGAAAGACATTGCCCTTGAAAGAGGGAAATATGAAGATTCATTCATGGAAGGCAAGACAAGTTCCACACAGGCAAACCTGGAGTGGAAAATGACTTGTCATAATTGAAAAAATCTCTGAACTATCTCCCCAAAACAATGGCAATACATTTTTTATTACAATGAATTAACAAAACAGGGTAACATCATTGTGTGTGGCACAATCATGTAAGAAAAACATGATCATGTGAGAGATGCCATGTTTTGTTCCCTGACACATGACATCTGCACATGAATCACAGACAATATTAATTTTACAAGGCAAAATAACAATAAAAAAATACAAAAAATACAAAAGAAAGTTTTAGATAAATCATGAAACTGGGGCCAAAGCTTACTCTGGTTGCCATGTTCAGTAGAGACAGAAATCACAAGACATCCCCTTGATAGTGTACTCATCCACTACATGTCACCATCTTTACTCGCTTAAAAGTCAAGTCCAACTGCAAGCTGCACAGACCCCAGATCTGCCATTGCATAAAGTGCCCACAGATCTGGGTCTGTACAGTTTGTTAGGAGCAATCAGTAGAACAAACAATATAGACCCCTGACATGCAGGTGCATTATGCTATGGCAGATCAGGATCTTTGTTATTCGCAGTTTGACTTCACTTTATTAGCGAGTAGATTTGTCAACTCAAGCAGATGATGCTGCCAATTTACAGCTTGATCAGGACTAGTGACCTTGCTCAAAGAATCGGCATTAACATCAGCAGGGAGACTAAAATCTCTAACAACCTTATCCTGCTTTGGGTGTGCTATAAAAGACATATTGCCTCTCTCCTAACTTTAAACAGCCGATTCAAAAATATTTTCTTTCTTTGAAACAACCAGTATCAACATTGCTGATGGACTGAATTAAACATTCACATTTGTGATTACTCTTAACTGAAAAATATGCAAAAGTCTATTCATAAGAATTCCTTAGTTTGCAGTAAAATTTTCTAAGAATTCTTGGATAAATAATAAACACCCACAATGGATGCCAGAATATCTTGTATATGGTTTAATTGAACATCTCATTCAAACAAATTTTGTCTTTACTGCTATTCTTTCCCAAATCATTCATTATACATTAGGACCTATGTACCATACATACTGACTTAAAAGTCCTGTCCAACTGCAAACAACAATGACCATGATCTGCTGGCAAGAGCAGATCTGGAGTCCACAGCTGGACGGAACTTATAAGCAAGTACATATGGTCAATAGCATCTGATTAAAGTCAGGACCTACTTAAAATAGGGAGATCTGACAGACATTCATAAAAATTCATATTTTGGAATTTCCAACCTGTTTATGTATTTAGCCTATCAGATGCAGCATTGCATTTTGTCTTAGAAAGGAAGAGTTATTGATAATAACAACATGCTACAAATGAAGGTTTTACTTTCAGAAATATGAAAGCTGTAATCTGATTGGTGAATCAAAGGTCAAAAGAACATGACCTCATATAAATGCAGATGAGATCTTCGTGATGTCAGTGAGCCTGACTTGAATTAGACTGAGTAAATAGCACATAATTTACAAAGAAAAAAATAAAATTCATAACCTAATGTAGGTAGAATGGTTGTGAATTTTGCTCGTCTTTGTTTTTGTAGCTTTTAACAGAAGGTTTCAAGGGAAATTATTTAGTAATGTAATCATTTTCTATATCATTCAGTATTATTATTATTATTATTATTTTTTATTTCATTTGTATTTTCCTTTTCAAACTGTTGTTGCTTTGAATCTAATAATAACTATGCTCGATAATGGTAAAAACTCTGCAGAGAAATAAAGAAATACACAACATTATTTTGAAATCTCCCTGTCCTGTTCGGTACAAAATGTACTTTGATCCAGCATACAAATAAATGCCTTCATAGTAAAGCAGAATGGATAAAGTATGATGGAAAAATACCATAAAAGTATTGTAACAAACTGTGCTGAAGTGAATCTATGAAATGTACAATGAAAAGAGCCCATTTTGAATCTCATGTGTCCTTACATTACATATTGCTATTCCATTGGTTGGAGTTTGGACTCTGTAGTAGTCAATCAACTTGTCCAAATGTTTTGATTACCATATCATTAAATGACAATTTCATCTGTGATATTGCAAGAATTGTGCATACTGAACCAGTTACTGCATGAGAGAAATTAAACATTCAAGCTACTGTGAGAACAAGAGGCCCAAGCAGGCATGAAATTTCTCACCTGGCTGGTATCTGCATCATAGCCAAATGCAAAAGCAGTTGGCCATGAAATATGATTCGATAAGATGCTTTCTGTAAAAATGACTGCATATACTGCTGATCAGTTATGTTAAGAAAACAATTCTCTCCAAGTGCCTCTATTTTTTTCATCTTCTTCCATATTGGATGAACATCAGTGTCATTTGTTCAGTATTGAAATTCCTTTATACAAAGGCATGCTTTTTAATTAAAGCTAGTCAAATCATGTCAAACATTTTTCGAGATAAGGTGTCTGATGTTTTTTTTTATATATATTAGTAACAGTAGTCATATCTAATGATGGATTGATATCACTTTCAAAAAATGCTCTACACACCACAGTGTTTTCTGTCAAATTTCGTCTAATTCTCACTTTTTATTTTTAGAAAGAATCACTGCAAGAAATTTTTTTGGTGTTTTTTAATAACAGTGGTCGTATTTGATGGTAGGTTGGCATACTTTATAACTAAGTGAAAGCTCTGAATGAAAGGATGCTTTTTGCAAAATTTTGGTTCAATTCTATTCAATGATTTTCTTCAGGAAAATGTTCAAAATCTTTTATCCGTCATTTTTTATGGTTTATCAACATGAACTGTACAAATTTAAAACCTCTTTATGCTCTCTGTCAACTCTGGTCAAATTATGTTTAGTGGTTATTAAAAGAAGTAACTCAACGATTTTACTGTTTTAAATAATCGTAACAGCATCATACAAAATATGAATTTCCTTAATGCCAAGATGTCAAATTTGATCAAATTCTGTTGAGCAAAATTTTCAGAAGTTGTTGCTTCAAGTTGTTTTTCTAATTTTTAGTAATGGTGGCCATATTTTTGCAGTGGAATTAGCATCATCTGTATAACAGATCTGCATCTGCTGAACAAATCTGAAAGGCCTAGATGTAAAAGTAAAAGTACTTGCAAATTAGTCAAGTGCTTTTTGAGAAAAAAAAAGATAAAAATGCCAACTGTAAACAGATGGACAATGCAAACTGAAGGATGGATTTAGGACCATACCAAAATTTACCTTTACCTTACAGCCAGGTGAGTGTAGGAAGAACAATAAAAAAAAAAAACCCCTCAAAAAATGAAAGGAAATAATGGTAAGTTAATGCAAAGTTTATGTAATTGGAGATCTTAACAAGAAATAGTTGTGCTCAAATCCATAGTCAAATTATTCTTAAAATGAATTCTATTACTAACATTTATGTCCACCCTGAACTTGTATTAGGTTTGCATGAAACCATTGTGAATGTCTGAGCAGTAGTTGCAAAAAGGTTTTGTGACTGGTTCTAAAACTGACATGAACAAATTTTTTTAATGTGTGGCTAAGTAAGATAATGGTATACATAAATGAAAAATTTATAGTTCAAGACAGTTCCATTCTTTTCTGCAATAATTAATGTTGGATCATTCCATTTTGTGTCAAGGTTGAACAGGGAGTGAAATTAACCTCAGCACCCAGTGACAGTTGGGTCTATCCCAGATCTTTTGGTGATCTGAAGCTTGACCACTTCCTCTGCACAGGTTGGATGAATTCCAACAGTGTTCTTCAAGTGCTGCCATGTTGCTCCACACCTGTAATATAACACGATGATAATGTATGTATGTGTAAGTATACATCATTTTGTTTGCCATTAATTAGTGATCTCTCTGTTTTCAATCAAAACTCTACCATTTTATATTTGTTCTTCCCATAACAGAAGATTACAATTTTTCAAATTTCATTTGCCATTTTAAAAATACAATGCATTTAATGAAATAATATGGATATAACAAAACAAGAATATAATATTTTTCATTAATATCAATATGCAAAAAATGTTAATCATTACCATTGTTTTGCCTGTCCAATAAACTGGTTTACCAGTCCGATACACTGTGATTTGTATGTCTGTTACACTGTGATTTGTATGTCTGTTACACTGATTTGTGTCTGTTACACTGTGATTTGTGTGTGTTACACTGTGGTTTGTCTGTAGGATACACCATGGTTTGTCTGTCTGATACACTGGTTTGTCCATCTGATGCACTGTTGTCTGCTGGATAATCTAGTTGTCTGTCTGATACACTGTGATTTGCCTGTCTGATACACTGTGGTTTGTCTGTCTGATGTACTGTGGTTTGTCTGTTGGACATACATGATACATATCAGATACATGATCATTTGTCTGTTTGCTGAGTAAAATGGTTTGTCTGATACACTGTGGTTTGTCTGTCTGATACTCTTTCATTTTGTCTGAAACAGTGGTTTGTTGGTCTGATACACTGCTGTTTGTTCTGTTCAGGGGTATTTAGAACAAAGCAAAGAAAAACATTTTGTCTTGCTGAAATAATTCTAAGTAAAACTCTTTCCTTGCAGAAATGAAGAATCTGATGATGTGCAACAATGCATCATTACTGTTATTGGCAAGACTTTTATCAGCACACTGCTCCCTCATAACTTGCAAACCGGTCTATTGGCAGGCCTTTCATAAGTATAAACTTCAAATGCATAAAATTGCTATATCATAGTAAAAAAGGTGAAGTTCTTTTTACTTCTTAAAACAAAAAAAAATCACTTCTCTGAAAATTAGCCTTCCCTCCCCTAACAAATAGTGAGTACCATATACACTCAGTTGTAAATCAAATCTTGAAATTTAGCCTTCCTTCCCCTAACAAATGATAAGTACCATATACACTCAGCTGTAAATCAAATCTAACTGCAAACTGCACAGACCCAAATCTGCAATCGCATAATGCGCCAGCAGATCTGGATTTACATTGTTTATTTGGATCATTGTTACTGTAACACAATCACGCAAGTTCATGTATGCAGATGACATTGCTCTTGGGACCCAAAGTCGCTCATTTGCTGAGCTTGAGGGGGTACTAAAAAAGGACCTGGAGGGTATAATGGTCTTCTTCAAGAAATGGCATCTACTGCCAATTGCAACAAAGACAGTCTCCAGCGTTTTCCACCTTAACAATCCAAATGCGAACCATGAGCTTTGCATCCTCCTCAATGGGCAGCAAATAAAACATGACCCGACACTAACATACCTTGGTGTGGCTCTGGACAGATCACTGACATTCTGCAATCACCTGAAGAAAACTGCAGCAAAACTTAGCACTTGAAACACCTACTCCGCAAACTGGCTGGCTCAACTTGGGGCGCTAGTGCTCAGACACTCAAGACATCAGCACTGGCCCTCTGTTATTCAACAGCCAAGTATTGCACTCCTGTCTGGGCTCGATCATCCCATACTAAGTTAACTGATGCCCAGCTCAACACAACAATGTGCATAATCTCTGGAACACTACATCCTACTCCTTTACCATGGCTGCCAGTTCTCAGCAATATTCCTCCTCCACATCTGCATTGCCAGGAAGCAGCCACAAAAGTGTTGGCTAAGGTCTATTCCAGTGAGAAACTTCCACTGTACATGGACATCACCTCACATCTAGCAGTCCGCTTGACTTCGAGACATCCAATCCGGTTAGGTCCGTTGCCGGAGGATATGACAGCTATTTTGGCATGGAACATTGAGTGGTCTTCAACAGATGTTGTAAACCACTCCCTCGCAGCTGAGCCATCTGTCTGCCCTCCTGGCTTTAACCTTCCACATTATCTGTGGACCACACTGAACCGCTTTCAGACAGGACAGGGTCATTGTGTGGTCAACCTTGTCTGATGGGGCCAGGATGCTAACTCTTCCTGTTGCTGTGGAGCTCTTCAGACCATGTCACACATTGTGAACAACTGTCCACCGACACAGTTCCCCGGTGGACTGCAGGCTCAGCATGTTGCCGATGATGACGCTGTTAAATGGCTGAGCAAGCACTGCACACGATAATAATAATTTGGATCAGTCAGTAGAAATATGCAATGGCAGATCAAGTTCCATGTTGCTTGCAGCTGGACATGACTTATAGGAAGATATATATGGTATATGGCATGGTACAGAAAACTGAACATACTTGATTGCTACAGCAAAACCTTGGAGTATTTCTCCAGCGTTGGGACTTGTTATATGAAGACCTAGTATCCTGCTGTTACTCTCTCTGTGACACACCAGCTGAAAGGGAGAGAATCTATATTACATACATCAAATAATAAAATCATTTTCTTCTCAAACGGGTGTGACATTTGTCTTTGATCTTCTTGTCCCCCTGATAACCCATGATAAAAACAGTTCAAGTTCTGGTTAGATGTAACTCTCCTTGGAAAGACTTTAACTAATCTTCCAAAGTATTTTTATTGATGGTAAATGTAGCTTATACTAAGAGTTTAGGCTACTAAAATATAAGATATCCTGCATTTATCTTATGTTACAGTTAAAACCATTTTTTTTGTTTTCAAAACTCATAGACCTCTGGAAATCATTAAAAACTGCCTGCAATCCAGTTTTGCTATATACTTATTATACCATAACAGGATGAGCGAAAGAATGTCATTAGTCATTCCAGACAATTTTGTTCATGTCTCATCCAGTGTTTATCAATAACTATATCAGTTCTTCAGTATAAGAATCTGAAAATGTCTTTACTTATTGTTGCAATGAATACCAAATGGCTGTTTGGCAGGTTATCAAACAATGAATACCAAATGGTTATTTGTCACGTTATCAAACAATGAATACCAAATGGCTGTTTGGCAGGTTATCAAAATTACAATTTTTTCCCTGAGCATGTCCCAAGTACCAAATCAGATTTTCTTGATGTTTCTGGAATTTATTTATCAATGTCTAACTATGAAGGTAAAACAGTTGCTAACACTGCTACAGTAATATAACTTTGATAGATGTCATGAGGTACATTCCTTGCAGGTTTGTTGATAACTGTACAAGTAATTGGAGGAAAAAATAAGAATAAAACATATAAATGCAAAATACTCTCAAGGGCCATAATATAAGGTCATATGACCATGGTCAAGGGTAGGTAGAGCTAAAAACAAGGATAAGTTTAAGATTATAAACTAATATAATGATGGAGTAGTAGTGTGTGAAATCTAGTGACCTGCTGGGACCAACTTATATCTAGTTTTCAAATGACAAATACAAATCAAACTTTTGCTCCAACTCAGGAAAATATAAGAAATATAAGCATTCACGAAAATGTTTTTTTTTTAAAAAATCAAAGTGATAACAAGATTTCAAAATGCCAGTTTCCCACTAAATTTAACAAATCTTCATATCCTGATCATTGTAGAGGGACATAGGTATATAAAATGTTCAGTTCAAACAAGGTGCAGTACTGCTCAAATGATTATGCCAAAAAATCTGAAACATGTACATACTCACTTATGTGTAAAAGTATGTCACAGTGATATAATGATGTACTGTTTTTTAGTAATGGCAGCCATATTTGACTGGAATAAGCATCATTTGAATGAAACTGAATTTCTTTTAAATACAGTCAAATTCTGAACAGCAGTTACATGTTACTTTCAGGTCTTACTGGATCTGTCCTAGGATGTCCGATAGAAAACTACACGTAAATTCCAAGTCTTACTGGGTCTATTCTATGATGTCTGACTGAAAAATTCCTGTAAATTCCAAGCCCTATCATTAAATCATTGGTAAATTCCTGATATATTCAGGAAATTCACCACTTTTTAAAAATCGGACGGAAAATTTCATCTTCAGTTCTAGACCCTGATCTTAATCCTGATGGTTTTGTAAATTCAAGGACAGTATTGAAACTCATAGGTATATGTCATCACTAAGTAAAATTTTCTTCTTCGTATGTATGTATGTATGTATGTATGTATGTAAGCAGACAGACTGACAGACAGACAGACAGATAGATCGGTAGAGTTTTGATATCAAACCATAATTCCAAAATCGTTTCATTTTTGGGGGGTTTTCATTTTTATTTACAATAAAATAATACTTACATGCATTTGTTAGGCAGATTCTAATAACCACTGATTAGCATTGGGTAATATAGTGGACTGAGAGATTACTACAAATGTCAGTTCTGCTGGAAAATACATATAATAACTTGAATACATGTACGGTTACGTTTTCTGGTTGATGAACATGTGTGAAGTAGACAAAATTAGGTAAGTAATATCTGTTTTTCATTCTTTACCCTACATGCGTAGAAACAAAATATTCAAATATTCTTGTTTTACTTCATGGTAGCTCATCATCATATGGATTCCAGTAACTTCTTTGCTAAGGGAGGGGGAACATAATTTGTCTTCCCTCTGATGTTTACAAACAATATATTGCTGAATTATTTTTTTCTATTTTTAACTTACTTTTGAAACAATGTACTTGCAGCTCAAGTGCAAATGCAACTGCATATAAATCTGGGTCTATATAGCTGTTTGGTTGAAACTAGAGGTTGTTTAATTGTTTTTCTATTTTGAACGATATTTTCTTTCCATGAATGTGAAAAGTTCTTTCTGTTAGGATTCTACCAATCCAATTTGTTCTTATACAGTTTTTCTGTGATAGCTTTTATATATTAGCATCAATAGCTATACTTGATGGAATATGAGAATCATTTGTAAGTTTCCCACTTGGTTACTACAGAAACCACCCCATTGCTAAGACAGCCACATTTCTGACAGAGCATATCCAAAGAAACAGGAGATTTTAGAGTAAATTATATTTATCAAAGTCATTTTACCCAATCACATTAACATTCAGAATAAACTGCTACCTCCCAAATCCAGTCTTCCCAAAAAAGACACAAAAAACCCTCATCTTTCCCGTCTATACCTCAGGTAGACTAGGGGAAGAAACTCTTACAAATTACCTCCCTTGCTGTTGACATGCGGCTGCCCATTTACCAGATCACCTGAGCAAAACAATGACAAGGATGCTATGCCTGGGGGATGTGGCTCTAATTCCTTTCCCCATGATAAATTTATCATCCTGCTGTGCAGGAATAAACCAGTGGTACATGTACAACTGTACGAACACCACTATAATTTAACATCATCATCATCAACAAGATACTTGAAATGTGGAGACGGGTGGGACAGTTTATTAGTAATATGGTTGAGTAAGTATTTTTTGGGGGAAAAATATAATTTACTATAAAATTTCCTGTCTGCATTATATACATTACCTGATCACATTATGAGAACAGGTAAGAGGAGGAGAAAATGCAAGAGCATCAAACATCTGCCCAAGTCACCTTTCAAAGAGCAATATGATTGCATCACACAAAGAAGCTTGAACCTCACTTCAAACAAAAATCCTGCATAAGCACAATTAATGTGAGAAAACCCCTATAGGGTTTGGAATGAGGGCACTGCCTTAACAAAAAAGAAGTTTTCCAGGCAAATCCATTGAAAGCAATAAAGCACATGCCCAGAATGAAAGTTGTGCTGCATGAATAGGGCCTAGTGATCATCGGGGCATCCACCTGATGCCCAGCAAGCTTCAACTCTCTTCTCTGCAAAGCCATATCACATACATAGAAGCTGAAGAAAATGGACTGTGCATGCTAGCTGACAGACTCCACAAATTAAAACACTGCACTTAAAAGCAAGTCATCAAAATTGCTTAAACTTTCATGAGATGAGATCTTTGTAAGGTATACCAGATCCTGAGGGTGCTTAGAACACAAATGACCCCTCTGAACCATGAAGCCTGTGCTTAGAAGTCATATCTTGTCTGCTTGCCATGGCAGATGGTAAGAGCCAACACTGAATCCTACAAACACTTGAAAGCATGCATTGGGCCATGCAGTCTTGCATCTCTGAAGGGATCAATTGAGGAGATAAGACGAACGATTATTTTCTGACTGCCCATGGATGGCAAAAAGTCCTTGGAGACAACGCCAGGTTGCATCATTAAGATGACTGAACCATCCCATTAAGACCATGGACAGGACAGGCAGTTCACTCACTCTGTACACTGACTCTAAGGATATCAGAAACATGTTTTACAAGACAGCAGCTTCAGTGAGGACAAAGATGGAGGACTAAACTGAGGTGCTTTGAACCACATTAAGACCAAGAAAGAGGATGAATCCTGAGGAACAGGGTGTGTGAGTACGGCTTCAATGTCAACAGGTCAAAATTACAACAGGTCCAACATATCCTTGCTGTGACCAGTATCGTCTCTTCTGTGATGTCTTGACAAGTCAGAAATTATGGAACAATAACCTTTTATAGTGATGGGGCCCAATTTATTGTCTTTATAGTGGAAAAGAAAGAAGATAGCCAATGGAGGAATAGATACTAGAATAGGAATAACACTGTCCTGAGACCAGTCAACAAAAGCATCCCACACTGAATGCTTTTAAAGTGGAGGACCATATAATATCAAGGCTCTGTCCACAACTAGGCTCATTCTCCACCAACAAGTGCTCGCCAATAAAAATATGGTGAACTTATTACTAAAGAAACACCCATTGGATTCAAACCACCAACAAGATGACAGTGTTTGGGACACCCTGGCAATAATTCTGGGCTCATTCTCCATGAACAGATGCCATGTAACCAACAGCAATAAAATATAGCTACTTTGGGCTCATGCTCCACTAATAGGTGCCATATGACCAGTAGAATTGAACTACTTTGGCCTCATTCTGCACCAACATATGCCACTTGGTCAACTGCAGTAAAAAATAGCTACTTGGGGTAAATTCTCCATCAATTGGTGCTTCTTGGTCAATAGCAATAAAAGATTGCTACTTTGGACTCATTCTTCCACCAGCAGGTACTACCAGACCAGTAGCAGTAATTTAGCTACTTTAGACTCGTTCTCTAGCAGCAGGTGCCACTTGACTGGTAATAGTCAAAGATAGCTACTTTGGGTCCCATTGTACAGCAATAAGTGCCATGTCATCAATGGCAGTAATTTACTTGGGCTCATTCTTGACCCACTGGTGCCACTTAGTCAATAGGAGTAAAATATAGCTACTCTGTGCTCATTCTCCACCAACAAGTGCCAAATAGTCAGTAGGAGTAAAATATTGCTACTTTTGGCTCATTTTCCACCAAGTGCCAATTAGTCAACAGGAGTAAAATATAGCTATTTTGGGCTCATTTTCCACCACCAAGTGCAAATGAGTAGGGGTACAATACAGCTACTTTTGGCTCATTTGCCACCAAGTGTCAATTAGTCAGTAGGAGTAAAATATAGCTACTTTTGGCTCATTTTCCACCAACAAGTACCAATTAGACAAAAGGAATAAAACATAGCTATTTTGGACTCAATTTCCACCAATAAGTGCAAATTAGTCAGTAGGAGTAATATATAGCTACTTTTGGCTCATTTTCCACCAACAAGTGCCAATTTGTCAATAGGAGTAAAATATGGCTACTTTGGGCTCATTTTCCACCAACAAGTGCCAATTAGTCAATAGGAGTAAAATTTGGCTACTTTGGGCTCATTTTCCACCAAGTGCCAATTAGTCAATAGGAGTAAAATATGGCTACTTTGGGCTCATTTTCCACCACCATGTGCCAATTAGTCAATATGAGTAAAATATGGCTACTTTGGGCTTATTTTCCAACAACATGTGCCAATTAGTGAATAGAAGTAAAATCTGGCTACTTTGGGTTCATTTTCCACCAGCATGTGCCAATTAGTCAATATAGGTAAAATATGGCTACTTTGGGCTCATTTTCCACCAACATGTGCCACTTGTCTAATAACACTAATAAAGCTACTTTACATTCATTTTCCATCAACATTTCACTTGAACAATTGCAGTGTGATCAGTCAAATATAGCTACTCTGGGCTTATTCTGCACCAGCAGGTGCAGTGTGGCACTTAGTAGTCAAATATTGCTACATTAGGTTTAATTTCCACCAACAGGTGCCATGTCACCAATAGCAGTAATATAGCTTCTTTGGGCTCATTCTCCACCAACAGGTGCCACTTGTCTAAATAGAAGTGATATAGCTACTTTACGTTCATTCTCCCTGAACAGTTGCCAATAGTAATTTGAAAAAATGAAAGCCATTCACATGTTTCCAAAGAAAAGTCTCTAAATAATACACAAATATGTACAATCTTCTGTATAGTATTTATTATTGATGAAACTCGATGTTATTCAACCACATCCAGTTTTTGTTTCTATAAAGATTTATTGCATGTGGCCATAATCATATCGTGCGACTTTTCACTATTACAGTACTCTTCCAGTGCTTGTTACTGTCAAAACTATTTGTTGTTGTTGTTGTGGGGTTTAACGCCATTTTTCAACACATGATAGGCTACACATGGCGGTCTGTATTAATGGTGGAGGAAGAACTCGGGAAAACCCTGGAAAGAACCACTGACCCACGAGAAGCTACTGACAAGCTTTATCACATACCCACATTGGCTGAATCCTAGACTCGAACCCATGCAGACAGAGGTGAGATGGCAGTGATCCGTAACGGACAGCGCTTTAGACCACTCGGCTACAAAAACTATTTGTACACAACTGTCATTTATTTGTACAAGTATTTAAGTTAACAGTGTAACACTGTGAAACAATATTTGGTAAATTGGGTGCCTTAAAATTTTTTGTAATTTTGCCATTTTCATGCATAATTTCATCTTATTAGTTGTGTTTTTCATTTTTTTTTTTCATCAGAGACAGTTATTCATAGGATGGTTTTTCTTTCCTCAGTTTTCTGAATCACAAAATTTCAAAATACTTAACTGACTTCATCCAACTATTTACAAAAGAAAACATTTATCAAAGACTCGCACCTCATCAATCATGCCAGCTAGAATAGATAATAGTTTTCACTTTCATTAATCATGCCTGCTAAAATAAGTAATAGTTTTCATACTTTCACATTCATCAATCATGCCAGCTAGAACAGATAATAGTTTTCACTTTCATTAATCATCCCTGCTAAAATAAGCAATAGTTTTCATACCTTCACATTCATCAATCATGCCAGCTAGAATAGGTAATAGTTCTCACTTTCAACAATCATGCCAGATTGAAAAGGTAATAGCTTTCATACCTTCTCACTTGTTCATGTATTCTTTTGCTCAATCTTATAAATTTGTTTGAAACAATAATGTAAGTAGGTCCAAAAATGATTATATAAATAAACACATCAGTGAATAATTTAAACAAATAATGAATAAAAGAAATAATTACATTAATTAATATATCAGTGAATAAATCAGCACACCTACAACGCTACAATTTGCAAATAAACTGAAGAGTTATAAAGAGTTTGTTTGTTCACAATATTTTTGTGATATTGTAAAACTTTTTTCACTGCATAAGGAAATAATTCAAAAAAAATAATAAATTGATTGAATTGTAGTATGCTTCAACATTTTCAACATAAATGATGCCATTTTCTACATGTATAATGTTCATTATGATCAAATAAAAAAGTAGGAGAAAGAAAAGAACTGTCAATGATGAAAACACTTCTGACCCCAATACCTATACAATTTTTGTCTCTAATTTCTTTTCAAATTCGTTTAATTAGTAGCCATAATCAATATTATGATTTGCTTATTAAAAACAGCATGACAGAAAAACACTATTTCTTCTGAGAAATAATTTGTATTCCAATGAAAATTATTTAAAAAAGCTAGGATTTTAAAAATTTTTTTGAACATACTGAATTCAGAGAAAAGTAGAAAAGTAATCATAATAGCATTCTTTTAATAGAAGTAATACATTTCTACTATTATTACATTGCTATTCCTTTTTCTGGCACTAATCTCCAGTCCAAAGTGATTTCCCTCCTCCAAAGAATAACTGAAGGACTTAGAACAAAACTATATTATGGTCCCAGTCAGGTGCCATGGATACTTAAGTTATCTGGAATATCAACCTAATTTTCCTTGGACTTCATGTGGTTTTCACATGTTGCTGAGCATGCAACGGTTTTCATCATTTTAAAATGTTTTTAGCCTCAATTGCTATCAATACATTTTGTGAAGCATTTTTTAATTTGAAATTTTCTTTCCAGTTACTGGTCAGTGTTCTTTCTTGCTAATTTTTTAGGGTTTCTGTAAATACTGAGCTTTTCTGAACTCATTGGTAAAGCAGTGCTTCATATTTTACACCCTCTTCAGTTAGCAGTGTTATAGTAAGTTTAAACCACCATACATATGTTCCTGTTGTATATGTGTGTGTATGGGGCTATGCCATATTTTACTATTTTACTATAATATTAGCTATATTACTCAAATGAGCCCCAAGTAGCTACATTACTGCAACAGATACAAATTTGTTTCAACATCATGGAAAACAAAACTGTGAAACATCTAGTGTTAAGAATTGATGGGTTTTCTTGAATGTATTTGACTTGACCTGTTGTTTATATGCATGATAAGGACAAGACTTCCAGGCAAGACAAAATCAACTCAACAGTTGTTTCAATAGCTATTTACCTTAATATAACACTGAGAAGCATCTCTTCCTGGGACAGTGAATTCTAAAGGTTTGTAAAATGCATGGTAAACCTGGAAGGAAGAACACAAAATAATCGGAATGGTAGAACATAATTCAGCAACAAAGTATCATCTGATATCCAGTATTTATTGTAAGGACAGAGAGAAATGGATACCTTATGCAAAATAACAGTTTTATCATTAAAAATGATGCAGTCTACATTCTCAGGTTGTTTTTTAAGTGTCCTTTTCTTCCTTAAAACCAATCCTTTGCCAGAACTCACAGAAAAATTTCTTGTGAATTCATGAATTAAGGCTGTAGGATGTATATGAACTATCACCAAAGCAGAGATAACCATGCCTACTCATTATCATATCATATCATATGAAATCAGAATATTTCTAGTTGACACCTACCCAATTGGAATTGACATTAAGGTTTTAGTGCATGCTGAAAATTTAATTGAAAAATGTTTACAACATGTTTAAATTATGAAAATGTGAAGTTATGTAATGGATATAGTGGCTGTCAGATTTGTATGAGATATTGTTGCTGTCAGATGTGTGAGATATAGTGCTGTCAAATGGGTATGAGATACAGTTGCTGTCAGATGTGTATGAGATATAGTGGTTCTCAGATGTGTATGAGATATAGTGGCTGTCAGATGTGTACGAGATATAGTTGCTGTCAGATGCGTATGAGATATACTGTCAGATGTGTATGAGATAGAGCTGCTATCAGATGTATATGAGATATACAGGCTGTCAGAAAAGTGACTGATATTAAGCCTGAGTATGATCCTGTAAATCGTACAATTTGTACACCCCTGTCAATGATAGTACTAGTTGGTAGTCCATCATATTTTAGTGTTTTAGTGACATAAGGTGATATGTTAATTATTCTCCAAGTGATTTGGCAATTCTTTGAACTTTATGATTATTATTCTCACAACTCTTAAAAAAATGCTGTCCAATAATTTTAATGGAAAACCCTCTCCAAAACCAATTCCTGCTTTCTTTTTTTGCAATGTTAATGACTGATGTAGATCTCAAATATTTTACAAATGCAATTACATCTTAGGTCTCAAATATCGTACAAATGCAATTACATCTTAAATAACCACCTGTAGTAAGTGGAAAAACTGTCTTCTTAGGACAGATGGCTGCTTAATAGAGACTTATCATGAAAATACAGGTTGCATCAAGAACCTTGAAAAAAATGGCTGTTTAAAAGAGGTGACTGTTTAACTGAGATGACCTTGTCAACATGTTTGATTGTATACTGTTAAAAACTGTGCATAATAAAACATGTGACTAGACCATATCTCATATCCATTTCTACCTAAATTCTCCTAAAGTGCATGTTATGATTCCCTGAATGAGCAGTACACACTGTTCCTTCTCTATAATGATGTTCTTCAGTACCATACAAATGACCACTTGACAAGTGAGGCCACCTCAAACAGATGTATGTTTAACAAGACTTTTTAAAATCATGCATCAAACACAACATAAATAGGATAGTTAATTCAATTTTAGTAGCAATAACAGAACCAATGTTAACCATTTTTATGGAATACAAGACCAGACATGTATACAAAAAAGTGCCTTTCCCAGTGACACACTGAGGCAGCCAACCTGGGTTGGCCTAAAATGGTAACAAACCCATGACCCGTCAATTACAAGTTCAATGATATACCAAATTACTGCAGCTCCCTCTATAGCAGTGCTCAGATATGTTTTGCTATAAAAGCATACAGAAACTTTCTTCCAGAGAGTTTCAACAGTTGCCCCCATCTTTTTTGCTTACTAATGAGTACACTTGTCCACTATACTCTTTACGCTTTTTATCACATGCAAGTTTGATTCTAAAATGGGTGAAAACCATAAAAATATTAGTTCTTAGATAAACGTAATCAGTGATAAGGTTTGCAAGTCAATAAATTTCAATTGCACACAGACCTTGATTTCTTAAAGACATCCACATTTACAGTAATGCCTTGTTGTAATCTATGTAATTTAAAAGTTTCCTTCTTAATGAGCTTGGTATGTGAGAAGTTAAGAGACTGAGACTGTCCAATTTTTATTTTTTATTTAATTCTAGTCAGTGTAATGACCATCTAATTAAAACAGAAAGCTTCTTATAATAAATAAATCTGATGGGCATCAATAAGAACTTGTGTTCTTCGGACCTTGTGATTTGCTAATGCTTTAAAATTTCTGAAAGCAACAAACATCATATGGAGTGTATCATTAGTAACGATAACTCTCCCCATCACAAAACTTGATGCTTATCTGATAAATTTAATCAAAATAAGTAGACTGGAAATTCCAAAAGGTCACTAGAATATAAACTTTTAATACTGTCTATCAGATCTCTGTTAGACACAGATCTTTATTTTAATCAGATTGGTGTTATGCTTTCCACAAATAACTGGTGTTTTCAACAAAATGCAGCTTTATTATTATATTATCCTGCCAAATCAGATATTTACATAAACATGTAATTACTTTTCAGTTTTATCCTGCCCAACAAATTTTTACTCAGTTAGGACAAGAGGATTAGTAATTTTATCCCGAACCCTGCTCTGAAGTGATATATCACTTAACTGTATTCAACTATCATGTGAAATTCCAGTATCTAAAGAAGGGTTATGGGACACAAATCACATTTCTCATGTGAAATTCCAGTATCTAAAGAAGGGTTATGGGACACAAATCACATTTCTCACAAAAGTGGGACCTGTAGGATTGTGTATGAAAATCAAACTGTCAGTGGTGACTGAAGCAAACACTTACTTCAATATTGTCCTCTCCATACTTCTGTATTGCTATTTCTTCTGACATCCCAACTGAGCCAAACTCCAAGGGTGTGAACACAGTTGTTGGGACCTGTAACAAAATATACTGTGGTGTCATGATAAAGTGTTGTTTCAAAACTGTAACTGTCTCCAGATGACTTGGATGTTTTCTATAAATAAGGTGTAATTGGAGAAACTTTTGCTCATTATGCAAAGGACACATTTCCAAGAGGCCACAACTTAGTCAAATTTGGACAGACAAGAGCAAAAATCAAGCTCAGCCTCTGCTTTTCTTTAGAGTAAGCTCCCTTTAAAAGATGGTTCAAATTCATTGAGTTATATGAACAATGAACCTGGTAACAATGTATGCCCCCTCTAAAGAATATGGCAGTTACACAAAAAGAGAAATTGTATTAATAAGCCAGTTAGTTTATTCTCTAACTCTTGGTGTTATAGTTACCAAAAACCCACTGAATTTCAAATTAAATGCAATAGATAATTAACTAAATAAAAAATGCTAAATGTTTGCTGCACAAATTAGAGCATTCCAAATGAACAAAATCTAAAATATTTATCTTCTCATAATTAGGAAACCACTGTAGCTCAGTTGGCAGAGCACTGAATTTGTAATGCAAGGGTCATGTGTTTGATACCTGTCCAGGTCAGCTCAAGTTGGCTACCCTAGCATATCAATGAGATCGACACTTAGCTCCCATTTCTTTGGCATGTTATAGTCAATAATGTGCTAAAAGTTCTCTAAAAAGAAACAAAAACAAACAGTTCTCACAATTTGCTTTCAATATCTTTAAAGTGACAAGTGTTCTCAAAGATGAATCCTGCTTTTATGTCTGCATAATAATTTTACTTTTTTTCTCATGGGTGTGTACAGCATAAGGTCATGGGGTTAATGCTGGAGTATTAATACAGAACAACTCACCTGATTTCTTATTTCTCCACATTTCATGATCAGGGGTGGAGAAAGTGTGGAGAAGCTAAAGAAAAAACCCTCCAAAACATTCTCACAGATTGCCATGATTTCACGCAGAGCATAAATCTGACTACTGCAGAGTGGATATGGTTTGGTTTACTGTTTATGACCCCTGCAAGCATGAGAGAGAGAGAGAGAGAGAGAGGTGCAGATTTATATATGCAGCTCTGCCTTTTGGGAAAAATTTCCTTACTATCTGATACTGAAAAGAATGTGATTATTCAGATGATTATAAACATTTGCTATTCCTAACAATGTATGATGCATGATGCCAAATAAATTTGAAATAATACTATCATAAAACCAATGTCTGGTGAACTTTATGAAAAAATATATTTTGCATATGAATCTGATCTTAAATGTTTTTATACTTTTTTTTATTTAATACTACATTATCTACAGATACATTTATTTTTGATGCAATTTAACACTTTTTTTAATGATCATATGCAAGTCAGCGACATTGTACTCCCTGCTGTGAAAACAAATGCTGAGCAAGTTAATCTGCAGTTAGATCTGATCAAAGTGAAACAAAATCAGAAAAGTTCCATTAGTTACACAATGCTTACGTTCTCATTAATGTACAATTTCTTTCAACATCCACAACATTATAAAGAGGTATTTAGTACTTCAGAATGCATAGTTCTGCCAGTTGCTGCATGAACATACAAACAGAATTACTGTTAGATGCTAATTTACCATAAATTTTCAGAAATATAAAGATTATAATGAACTTAAATTCATTATCACAATGAATTTCTACATGTTGTGTACAAATGAAGATGCAATCATACACTTAATAACCGATGCGTGTGCATGGACAGGGAAACTATATAAATGGCTGTTAGTCTCAGGTGAGAGAGAGACAGCATTACAAAAATTGTGTATCTTGACTCTGTCTTAAAAACTGTTCTGTATTAATCATGCAAATAGCAGTTGGGTTTTGTGGTTGTTGTTTTTTTTTAAAATCACAAATGGTTGCAAAAGTCATAACAGATACATGTAAGTTCACACAGACTTTAAAAGGTAAATGTTCATGTACAAACTAATAACCTAGCACAATTGGCAAAACTGAGCTAATTTAAAGTTGTGTATATATTCAGTCTTGGTTTTTTTGTCTATGTGTACCATCATTACTGCTTACAGACAAAGAACATGGTTAACATTTCAGTGGCACATAAAAGTTCAGATCAGTTAAAAAATCCATCTTGTTTATCTACCAGTTGCTATCTTAATAGACGTCATATACTCCAGAATGACTAATGTTGATAAGGTGTTCGCAGTGCATGCAAAAGATAAAATATCCTCTCCTGCTGTGTGTGGACTGGGTATATCAATATTTGACGAAACATTCTCATGTTGTTGTTTATTTTTGCTAGTTTTATGTTTGTTTCATCATAGGCATGATTATGGGGCTAACCTAAAATTGTATGTTGGTACAGCAATCTGTGGACAAACGACTGCTACACCCAGCACTGAACCTAAGCATGCACCTCCACCATTGCTTGGTCTTATGTAATGCATGTCTAGAATACAAGTAACCTTCAAAACTGAGTTTAGAACCACCCTCGTTGCTTATGATGATTTCTATTTTGGAATGATTTCTCTAACACATAACCTTGGATTTTCACATCTTTTCAATGAAAAGTTATTTTGCACATATTTGATGCCATAGAAAGTAAATCCATTTAGCACAAAATAGGGTTTGATTTCATTTACATACTTGTTTAAAAAGTAATCAGAGACCGAAACCAAAATGTTGATTTTATATTCTTATCAAAACCACCATTTCCTGTCAAAGAGAAGCTTTAAATAACCTATGTGATCTCAATGTTACATATTTTACAATCTGCCCGTAAGACTTCATTTGCTAAACAAATGTATTTTTTTCTGTGATGTCATCAATTCACTGTAATCATTAATAGCAATGAAGAATTATAAGATATGATTTTAATACATTTTTTGACATTTCTCATGATAAATTTGTGTGACGGAACAAAAAGTCAAAGACAAAAGGAAGTTATTCTAACTGATCTCCTTTTGGAAATCAACAGTGCCATTTTTTATCCTAAGCATATTACACCACTAAAAATTATTTTTAAAAATTATCATGACTTTTCATCTTGTTACTTTATGTGTAGTTATGACTATGTCCTAAGTGAAGTTGTGACATTTTATCCTATACACCCTGCAACATGAAAACATCACAGAACTAAATCCACACAACAATGTGAAATGAAATGAGTTTGTTAACAGAAGCAATCAAAGAATGGGATTATCAAGATTTGTAAGCATTATTTATTTCTTAAATAAAAAAGGCTAGTAAATGACGAAGTAACAATGCAACAAATTAAATTATTTTACAAGGAGTGAATGGGATATGTGAAGGCATGTAAAGTGCCATAATCCGCTTATCAAATCAACCTGCATAAATATTTTTTCTGTTATACTATAAAACATACAGGCACTACTTAAAAGAAAAAATATATAAAAATGTGCACATTATATATACAAAAATATGCTACACTGTTATAATGAACTGTTAAACAGAGAAATTGGCCTCCATTTTGCATTGACCAATACCATAATTTACTGCACAATAAAACCAGTGTACTGAACTCCAAGAAAGTGTATCTTCTCTTATTCCAACGCATCTGTGGTACAATTTCCCTTGTAAATGTGGGAAATCCCTACTGCACATAAGTGCACCTTATGACCTTAAATTGATACCATTTTGACTATTACAAAAAAATTCCTTTTTTTATTTTTGCAACACATGGCATTTTCTCCATCTTTATGAATTTAAACACATTATTTGACAACTAATTATCTGACACATGACTAGGAGAAAAAAAATAATCAACTGTTTTCACTGGTGTTGAATAGGGAAATCTGCACCCTCCACCCCCCCCGTCCAACTTTGAGATTTAAATTTATGCCTCAAATTTCTGACTTCTGGGTGGGATTTTTCTACCCCACACCTATGAATATGATGGAATCTATTAGACTAACCTTGGTGTAATCTGTCTGTTTTGTCGAGTGATTATAGAGTCTATGGGCAAGTAATCTGCCTGCTTTTATTGCCACTGGTGTCAATTCTGGTGCACCCTGAAATGAATCAAAATCTGAATAAAGACCAATTTGTTTTAATATATCAACAAAACTTAGGTTAATATATCAATAATTAATCCTTTCAAAAATATCAACTTAAAACACAACCAAATCTATACAAAAAAGCCGACAAAGAAAGCTGTGATGAAATATAATGAAGAATGCCCCCCAAAGCTCAAACCAATATAAACAAGAGTCCCTAGAAGGGACTGATGTTCCTCAGTCTGGAAAGAATTTCCAGGAATTCAAGATAATACAAATTCAGTCTTTATTTTTACCACTGAGAGCTGAAACCATACCTAACATTCTTTAATGAAACAATTTTCAAAATAGTCACTGTAGTACGTTATTGGATGTAAGATTAACAACATTTTCATTCAGTATGAAATATATATCATACTAACTCTTCTGGTGAAACCTGTGCTGATATGACTTTCCATTTATGACCCATGAACATGACCATAAAGGTATGACCCACAATATGACACACAAGACACTTTGTAACAATAATGTGTAATTATACCAAGTTTTATCCCTAAAGCTGAAAGGACTCTAGAGTTATGGAGTGGAAAGGAAACTGCAGTGGAGAACTCCAAAAACTGACATGTGACCTTAACTTTGATGTTAGCACCCCCAAGTTAGTAAACAACACCCATAATCTTGAACAGCTCTGAGGTTATAGACTGGAACTTAAAGTGTGACAGAAAACTTTGAAAACAGTAACTTGAGACCTTAGCCATAAAGATAGGATCCCTCTCCCAATGTGGTTCACTCACACACCTTCTAATTATGAAGTAAAATCATATAGAGTATCATCTCTTAATCTCAAATGGCTTGAAAGTTATAGAGCAAAAAGGAAGGTGTAAAGGAGAACTTAAAATACTGAGTCATGACTTTTACCTTAAGATCAAATCCCCACTGTAATATGCAACACACTTTCTAATGATGATGTATAAGCAAACAAAGTTTCATTTCTTATCTCAAAAAGGTGTTTATTTAAAAAAGCTGAAATGAAAGTGTGACCAACAAACAGATGAAGGAACAAAGAGACAATGTTCGCCACTTTCTATCAAAAGGCAGTATCAAAATATACTGGCCACTTCGGTCAAGACACATGTACAAACTCTTTTAACTGTTTATAGAAAAGCAAAAACCTTAAATCCAAATATTATTACACATTTTTAAGAATTATTTTTCAAAATGCTGAAAATCACTAAAAATATACAGAAGTTCACTTGTTTTCACAATCTTTATGATCTAATTGGAACACGCATGTTAGACATTTACAAACTGCATAAGTGTTTTGTTCTTAGTGGAAAGAATTTGATGTGGCATAGGGGTAAGTCAAGGCCATTAGGCTGAGACATATTCATATGCTGTATCAAATCAGTTCTTTCTCCAGACTTGGTATAAAACACAAATGTGTTTTGTATTATTTAATACTTCATTTTTAATATTCTTTAAACAGTTGTAGCTTTACTGTATGAATAAAATTCAAAATGAACTATTAAAGTTCAATTCAACACATCTAAAAATATCCAGGCAAGGACATCAAAGAAGGCACCTAAGTAATTCAAATCTGAGAGTTCAATATGGAAATATGGACTGAGCTGTATCTAATGCCATATCAAGCAAGTATGATTAAACAGGTATTTAATAAATTTCATATAGCATCCACTGCATAAAAAATGTTTTGTTAATAATAACATGTTTGGATTTACAACAAACTGGTTTTAACTTACATGTAAAACATCCCCAATAGCATAAATATGTGGAACAGAACTTCGCTCTGAGTCTCCTCCCATCCCTCCTATTACTTTCCCACTGTCTGGATGTATGGCAACTTTTGTGACATTAATATTAAGCCCTTTTACATCAGGGGCTCTACCTACAAAAGACATATTTAATATACATACATTAATAAACCCATGTCTTCTACTTTTCTTCATGCCTGTGATAGCAGACAGTGCAAATCGGACATAATTTGTCTTGTGGCCACATTAGTGACACCAACATTATTAAGATTTTGTGTTTTGATAGTCATATATTATATACTGTACATGATAATCATACAGTATATACTGTACATGACAGTCATATATTACATACTGTACATGATAATCATATATTATATTCTGTATATGATAACCATATATACTGTACATGACAGTAATGTTATATACTATACATAATAGTCATATATTATATACTGTACATGACAATCATACATTATATACTGTACATGATAATCATACATTATATTCTGTATATGATAACCATATATACTGTACATGACAGTAATGTTATATACTGTACATGACAGTCATATATTATATACTGTACATGATAATCATACAATATATTCTGTATATGATAACCATATATACTGTACATGACCGTAATGTTATATACTGTACACGAGTCTTATATTATATACTGTACATGAGTCATATATTATATACTGTACACAATAACCATATATTATATTCTGTATATGATAACCATATATATATACTGTACAAGACAGTAATGTTATATACTACACATGATAGTCTTTAACATTACTGTCACATACAGTATATATGGTTATCATATACAGAATATAATATATGGTTATCATGTACAGTATATATGACTCATGTACAGTATATTATATACTGTACATGACAGTCATACATTATATACTGTACATGATAATCATATATTCTGTATATGATAACCATATATACTGTACATGACAGCAATGTTATATACTGTACATGAGTCATATATTATATACTGTACATGAGTCATATATTATATATTGTACATGATAACCATATATTATATTCTGTATATGATAACCATATATACTGTACATGGCAGTAATGTTATATACTATACATGATAATCATATATTCTGTATATGATAACCAGATATACTGTATATGACAGTAATGTTATATACTATACACGATAGTCATATATTATACACTGTACATGACAGTCATATATTATATACGGTACATGATAATCATATATTATATTCTGTATATGATAACCATATATACTGTACATGACAGTAATGTTATATACTATACATGATAGTCATATATTATATACTGTACATGAGTCATATATTTTATACTGTACATGATAATCATATATTATATTCTGTATATGATAACCATATATACTGTACATGACAGTAATGTTATATGCTATAGACGATAGTCATATATTATATACTGTACATAAGTCATATACTGTACATAATAGTCATATATATTATACATGATAGTCATATACTGTACACTGTACATGATAATCATATATACTGTACATGCCAGTCATATACTGTATACTGTACATTTATAGTCATACGTTATATGTAATCATATACTGTACATGAGTCATATACTGCATACTGTACATAATAATACTATATTATATACTGTACATGATAATCATATATACTGTATACATATACATGCAAGTCATATATTATACAGTGAAACCTGTCTTAAAAGACCACTGCTATGTGAGACCACCTGTCTTGAGAGACCACTTTCTCAATGCACAAATTTATTGATTATATCGCATTGTGACCTGTTATGGGAGACCACCTGTCTTGAGAGACCATAATTTTTTGGCAAAAGAGATGGTCTTTCAAGACAGGTTCTACTGTACTATACATGATAGTCATATATCGCTACAAGTCTATGCTCTTAAAATAAGTAACAGAAAAGAGTGAAGACAACAAACTTTGTAAAATTTAACAAATAATTTATTTCCCTAGAATACAAAGTAAAAAATAAGAAAAATGAACTTACGGTATTGCAGATTAAATCCAAAAATAATCCAAGAATTAAAGACACATGTCCAAGTAATAAAAAGTCCTGAATAAAACTCAGTTCAAGTCCCGAGGAGAGTTAAAATTGAAGGCGATGATGTGTCTGTTATGGCCGTACTAATGTGTCAATAGTCTCTTGTTGAATCACAGAAATATTATTCCAGGTTTGAATTCAGTATAAATTCCAATGAATGTCTTTATCCAAGAATTTTGTCAGAGCACTTTTGTATTTCCAGAAAAAATAATCACTTGAATTCAATAATTTGAAGAAAATAAAATTTCAGCCCAAACTGGACACAACATAATACAATTTTAAATGTCAGATGTTAAAGCACAACTGGTAAAATTCTGAGAGTCACAAGATAATATAGTTCTCTGTTTGACATCATGTCACAAATTAGCATTTTCTAAAATCAACCATTACCTAACAGAAAATAACTTTCTAGCATGATTTAATAAGCCATGTTTATTTAAACATAATACCATATAAAATTCACTTTGGAATCCCCAAAACGCTGACCCAAATCAACATGTTTACCTGAATATTAATTCGTCAATGAACTAATACCCATAGAGAATAATGGAGCTATTATTAGTTGTAAAAAAAAAAAAAGTCAATTCGGTCAAACAGAACTGAACTCAATTCTGGACAAGGTCAAGTCCAGTAAACAATGTTACATTACAATAGCATGTAATGAAATAAAAAAAATTTTTAAAACTAACAGACAAACAATTAAATATACCTAACAATATTTAACACAGTGATCCTTAAATGCTTGTATTTGTAAGACATGTCTGGTAAGTCAAAGGTTTAGACCAGCACATATTCTAAGGAACTGGACATCACTCACAGGAGTTCAAGTTCTAAAAGATCATTGTGTCAACTTGTCTGTTTATTAGTTGCAAAATTAACATCTCACCAAAATAAAAAGGTTACTATGGATAGTTTTACTGATGGTTTCCTTGCCAAAAAGCAATAAAAATGTTAAATACTCAGCTCAGTTCAAAGGTGGCATCACTGATTTTTTGTTGGCCAAACAATAAATGTGTCACCAACTAAGAATGTTTGGTCATTATGGTTCCACTCTCTAAAGCCTCAAACACTGATCTGAATCATTGCAAAACACACAAAAGATTCAGTTTAACAATCGGGGTGACCTAACTGAGCGTACTTTGATTATGCAGAGACGCTGCCAAGATTTTATCAGAAACAGTGATCTTCACTCTCAAAGTAAAACAAGACTTTCTCAATTCCCTCCCTGAGGGGACAGGGTGGGGATGGGATTATTATATTATTCATCTCTCCTTGGGAAAGGGGACTCATGGTCACTTCTTGACAGAGATGAGGAACAGGTTCCTCCATTTTCTTAACAAAGTCAGTGGGGCCAGGAGGTTCTATGGCCTGCCTGGTATATTACAGCATGGAACCTGGTTCTCAATAGCATGTGGGAGAGCATAAAACTCCTAAAATTTTTAAAATGTTTCAGAATCTTGCCAAAAACTAGACATCTTCCAAAAAATACTGCTTTGATTAAAAACAATGGAAAAATTGCTGGTATTTTGCAGGATTATCCTCTTACCTACAGCAAGAAGTACGGTATCATAGACTTCTTGATGAGACTGATTTGTCAGATCTGTGTACACCACAACCAGCTTCCCATCTTCCCGCTTTTCTATCCTTTGTGGTGTACATTTCCTTAGGAACTTGGTGCCACTATTTTCCATATGTTGAGTGACTAAACCAGCCATTTGCTGCAACAAGGAATTAAATAATTTTACCATGTTTTCTGTGCATGTAATAAAGGTAACTGATATTTCATATTTTACAAGCTTAAGCTTACAAAACAGTATACTGTAAATCAAAACACATCAGCAAAATACAATTTTAGAGAATCTAAGATTTTAGCATCTTAGAAACTCACAACTTTAGTGAGTTACCAATGCACAACATTTTTACATATTTTGTGGTAGATTTAAGCTACCTAAAGAAATCAATATAGATATCTATGTTATGACAAGTGTTGTCCTTTTATTCCATCATTTATTATTAAAGTGACAATAAAATTTAGAAATAAATATGTTAAAACTAAAGACTTAACATAAAAACAGTGAAAATTCCATCAAAATCTGTTTCATAGTTATTGAAATGATTAAGTGTCAACAATTTCAGGGGAGATAACTCTAGTTTACCTCATCAATATTCATGAATTCTGAGATGTCACAAATGGGGCAGAAGATTTATAAGAATGATCTCTTATAACTGAAACTAATAGTAATTTTGTTGCAACTTTTAAATAAAATGATATGGAGGACACAAATCCTGCATAGAGTTTGTAAACATCATGACAATTATATACTTTTATATATTCTTTTAAACTTTTAAACTGATCTTTCTACTTTCTTAACAAATCAGTCATGCTTGAACTGTTCTCAATTTAGGATTGAGAAAACATACATTTTCCAATTATCTAGCTTAGATTCACCTGACATCAGTATAATAAGAGTTTTGTTTTCAATGATGTATCAAGATTGAACACATAAAGTAAATAATGTTTCAGCAGAATATTCTGTGCTTATATATCTTTTTTAATATTCTCACACATTTAAAATATAAAAAAAGTATTTTTAAGAAGGTGTTTTATCGATCTGTACTTTTAAAGAGGGCTGCTGAAAGGGACATAAGGATCAAAGGTGGCAGGAAGATCCATTTATTTATATCTTGTTGGAGTCCTGAGTGACAAATCTTGAATGAATTATTCAAAAATATGATGAATTGCTATATACAAATTTAATTTTACTAAATGTTTAAACAAGCCATGAAATAAAGCACATAGGTCAATTTCTTTGAAGTACTGAAAACAACAAAGAAGATATATTTATCTCATTTCACAATGTCATTTTGTGGTTTAAGGAGAAAATTATGATACAAATTATCTGGCATTATATATGTTTTGCTTATTTGGACCACTGAATATAATTTTAATATGAGAAAATAATAAAGAGGAAAAATATCATTTTTTTTGTCACATAGAATAGAAAGCGTTAAACAAGCAGTCAGTGTAATCTAGGTACTCAGAATTAACAACCTGACCGCTCTGGTGGCCTTGTGGTTAGAGCATCTGCCTTGGATGCGGGAGGTCGTGGGTTCGATCCCTGGCCAAGTCATACATAAGACTTACAAAAATGGTACTAACAGCTGCCTTGCTTGGCGCTCAGCATTAAGAGGTTAGTGTTAGGATTGGTCGGCCTGGTGTCAGGATAATGTGACTGGGTGGGACATCATGCTACATGTCTGCGGCATGATGCCCCAGTGCTAGACATCACTATAAACTGCCACATAGTCATTGCAGACATCGTAGCAATATGACTGAAAAATTGTTAAAGCTATGTTAAAAATCCAAATCACAACACAACACCACAGAATTAATTATAATATATAGTTTCTGCTGTGCTCACTGGAAGACTTTTGGCCAAAATACATGGCATAATGGCCAAGAATCCTACATACTTTGATCCAATTAATGATTTTTTATTTCATATTTAGTTTCTCGATTCCATTTCTCAACCAGTCAGCCATGCAAGTGTTAGTTATGAATGTAAAGACTTTATTTTGGAAATACTGAGCCTCTTGATAGGGTCTGTCATGACAGGTGTCAGATATTATAATTGCATGGTAAACAGGTGTCGGAAGTTATCATTGCATGGTAAACAGCTGGCATCACTGTAAAGTAAGCAGACTGGCATCAGAAAGCATCATTGTGCAGTAAAAAGGGTTAACTGATTGCCTTTCAAAGTTCATGACATATGTAGACTTTGTTAATATTCTAATTTAAATAATGTGAAAATCAACTTACCTGATCAAACTGTCGAAGACAAATGGATCGAACCATCACAGTTGTATCAAAACCAAAACCAGTGAGAAAACCTGCACATTCTAGCGCAACATCTTATGCTTGTTAAAGTCATAATTTGCCTAATATGGAAATCCTAAACCTGGAACTTACACTTAATTTATGCATGTGCACACCTTTAGAAAATTTTTAATGTTTTAATATATGTAATACATCCATTTTTTAAATGGTTCTTTTCAAGAATTTTGTGCAATGACTTCATTTTTGTACAAGTGTATGGACTGATTTCTTTAGTAGTTTGAAGGATATAAAGAAATTATTCCCACAATTAAAGCTCAAATTGTACAGGATTTTTTCATTTGTTGCTTAAGTGAACATTTATAACAGCTTTCAAAATTTCAGTGTACAACAGTTACTTATTGTATATACTCATATAAAAGTGAAGTCCAACTGCAAACAACATAGATCCTGATCTGCTATTGTATAATGCATCAGATTATCAAGGTCCATATTGTTTGTTCTACTGATTACTTCTAGCAAACTACATGGAACCGGATCTGGGCCAGTGCATTATATGATGGCAGATCTTGGTTAGTGCCCTTTGCTGTTGGCCTTGACATATAAGCCAGTACATATGGTGCTGTATGTCCTTGGCTATTTTTAGGCACAAATGCACTAATCAAGGTTAACTGTAAAGGTATGTGCATAGTTTTAACTTTAAAAATCCACTAACTATCAAATACTACACATTGTTCATTTTCATTTTGTGTTTGTCTTTCTGTATGTGTTCAGTGAGAGTTGAGAACATCTGAAGACTGTTGAGTCAATCGCATTCTTACCAGGTGACAATGATGAACTTCATACCTCCATAGATCTGGGATGTGTGAGCACACAAAGAATGCATGAATTTTTCATTTGTTAATTCTCTCAAAGGATACAGCTACCACCAATAACAAGCCTGCAACAAGAATTTGGGATGTGAGAAAATTAACGAAACACTATTATCTAAATTTGGGGATAAAAGTCAAGAATACAGATAACTGAGTCCTTTTTTGTACAGATTAGAGATGTTAGGGGAAGACAATATCTTTGGGATGGACCAAGAATACATCTGACATCTGGACATATTTGAGGCTCTGTTATTATATGTGACTATATAAAATCTCATCATTGAGAAAATACATACTTATTGTGTAGTCTTTATGACTGTAAAATGACATAGACCTGTAAATCTAATCAATCCAAATTCAATACTAAAGTAAATTTTAGAACATCTTACATGTTTATGAATAAAACACAAAAATATCTGCTAGACTCTTCAGTGACATAAAATGGAATGAAGGGGGATGAAAGCAAAGTTCTTTATCTGTACACATTTGAAAATTCAAAATCAATCAATGTATTGAAATGAAATACTCAGGATTCACACATACAAATTCATATTATCCAGGGGAATAACAATCTTGTATCTCACGGTTGGAAGACACTAATTGCAGTTTTACTGTTGAAAACTGAATAATAGTGATGCCTCGTCAACAGAAATGGTTAACACATATTTGAAACAGTAAAAACCAACAATTCTCCCAAATTGCCCTAACACTATAAAAACTTGCATGTCAGATCCAACTGCAGAGACACAGATCTGCCATTGCATAATGTGCCTGCAGATTTGGGTCTATGAAGTTTGTTAGGAGTAATCAGTAGAACAAACAACACAGACCCTTATCTCAGTGCAATATGCAATGGCAAATCAGGGTCTATCTTGCTTGATGTTGGACCTTACTAGCATGCAAATACAGGTGAACAGGTTGGTTATGAATCTCTTCAAGTCATCACTCATGAATAAAAATCAGCCCAGTATACTCCTCTCCCTCTATAACTCGCACCCGGATAATCTGTAAACCCACTTACCGTACAACATGGGATCAGGCATGGATCTCATTTTTTCAACCTAGAAAATACCAAAGAATTGGCCCCTATTTGTTGAACGTGAAGAAAACCACAATCAAAACAAGTAAATAAAACTCTGGTACATCACTTGTTTTGTCATCAAATATGGCGGTTAGTGCCCAGAAATTTTATTTGAACATCATGAAATTCACAACTTTTAATATGAGGTCATATATTTTGTTCAGTTTTCTATAATAAAAAAATCTCATTACACTGTAAATAACAATATTCAACAATATTTTGATCCATGATAATGTCAGTAACGCCTACTGGTGCAGCACTTCAAGAAATAAATACCAATTAAATAAGTTTTGCCAAGTGAAATTCATGTTTTAATTATATCTTTAAATCCTGTTTCAGTGAAATCATTATAAATGCTATATGCAAACTTGTATTAAAATGGGAAAATTGTTAATCTATTATCACAGCTATGTCTGCGAATATTTCTGAGAACCTAAGTGCTGTGTTTTGATCTATGATTTGCAGAAAAGTGTTGTATTGTTAAAATCAATTAAAAGTACATCTGCTTTGTATTACCATCTTAATCATGCCTTTTGTATCAAATAAAAAAAGGGGCAGAAATTTTTTTAAAAGTTAAATGGCTGCAATCCTACTTGTGTAAGAACTAACAATCTCAACTGTGGGTTAGATCAACTCATTTCAACTGACCAATTGTGCACCGTTATCAACATTATTACGTAAGTAACATAATAAAGTATCTAACATTAATCAGTGGTTTATCCTACTAATTCACAAAGGTGACTAACAATAGCAAGACAAGCAAGCAAAACAAGGAGTACCTGGTGCATGAAAAGCTTTGTTTCACAGATACAGTTCATTAAGGGAAAGCGAGTTCCAAAGTTTGTAGTGAACTTAAAATTCCCAAACTGGCACCCAGGTTTTACTCATGGGTGAGCATGAGCAAAACTATCACTTGCAATGAAATCACTGCATCAATATTTTACTAATCAAACAATATTTTAAAAATTCAGTTTCAATGTTAATGATTGTTGTTTCATGAGTTAAATGTCCCTAGTTTTGGAAAAAGAAAATCTTGCTTCGTTATGAATAAACAATAACACTCGAATATATCCACATTAACATGCAAAAAGGCAGTGACATAATACAAAATATTTTCATAGGTGTGCATGGGATGTGTGGAAACATCTTGGAGTAACATTTTTAATGATCTTTCAAAGGTTGGTTATCATGAGAAAAAGGCAGTCTATACAGAAAAGCGAACAACTTCATTAGAAAAAGCATTTTATTTACAATTTTTCTCAACACAATTACAAACGTATTAAGCTATTTAACAGCTGCCCCCCCCACTTCTCACTGTTGCTGTCCTGCCATGATAGAATCCCTTCTTTTTTTATTTTCAGAGGTCCCTCGGTACCTTGTGTGCTTGCTTATACTGCAGTCTGTGTTTGTGGACTTCACTGTGTGCAAGTTTCGAGGGAGAGGTGTATTCATTTACTTATGCTTAGTCATTGTTCATAATCATGCTGAAGCAATTTTCAAGCAGAAAATGAATGGATGGATGGACAAGTGAACATATAGTCAGTAAATTCCTTCATCTATTCTCACTATTGGGGAATACAATGAACAAATTCACTTAATACAACCAGGGCAAAAGTAACAGTGCTTACGTTTTCCCAGGAGGTTTCTTTATCCAGAAAATATCATCACTGGTAACAGCATATTCGGCAGCTCCTTGAACCTAGGGCATACAACAAAAGAGAATACTTTTAAAAATAAAAATTTTCTTGGGCAAAAACAAATGTGCACCAAATTAGTGTGATTTCACTACTTTTCATAAAGTACCAATTCTTTTTTATTTTGTGACTCCTCCAAACCACTAATTTAAAGGTCCAACAAAAAATGAGCCAAATGTGATGCTGAAAGCTGCCACCCCCTCCATCTCCCCACCTCCACATCTTGCTGATACATTCCTAACGATCAACAATGTTCATCTGTTCAACTTCATTACTGTAATAAATTATCATATTTTACATGTGTTTGTAATTTTCACACATTCAGAAGGAAAGAAAAAAAAAATTATGAACCAGTTTATATTCTTTCAGTGCACATGTGTGCATTTAGTATCCAGTAGCTGCCTTTTCCATTTACTGCCTTAAAATGATATTTTTTTAGAGTAATAATGACACACATTAAATAACCTCCATTAACTCTGAATCCACCCCTCCCTGAAAGACCAACAAATGTCTTTCTGCCTTATACCATACTGATAAGGGAAGTAACTCTTAACAGATTACCTCCAGTTGCCAGCTCCCCCCTCCCCCCGCTAGGTGGTCACCCATTACCCATATGTTTACCAATTTAAGCTTGAGAAAAAACTACAGCAGGATACTAGTATTTGTGGGGAAATGTGGGATGGATTGATAGTAATGTGAGTGGGTTTGTATCCTCGGAGAAACATAATTTACTAAATATGTTCTTGCTCCACGTATTGCCCAATTCCATGAACATTTGGTAAAAAGGTAAGAAAAGAAGGCAATGCACGAGCATGAAACCTCTACCCATGTCACTCTCTATAAGCATGATGACTCCTCTACTGAGAAGATACACTTTTAACATAAAGGAGAAACAACTGAAGATTATGCATTTATATTTATGTAAAGGAGACTCCTGTGGGGTTGAGCACCTGGCTATTGCTATACCAGCAAAAGTTTCCTTGAATAATCCAACAAAAGACATGAGGTCATGCCTGGAACTGAGCTATGATGAACGGGGCATGGTAACTGCCTGGGTAACTACCAGCGGTCCAACAGGATTCAGCTCTTTCCTTTGTGAGGAATTGTGCTTTTTCAATAGAAACTGGAGAAAGTAGACTTCACACTGACTCCAATGTCTTGAAATAAAACAGCAACGGCTTATCAAAATCACTTGTATTACTTAAACCAAGTTCTTCACAAGTTCAGAGCATTGTAATCTAATAAGCCACTTTGGCTGCAGATGCCGTATGTGCACATCAGATAACAGCTGACGGCTCAAAAAGGGTCCTGCTGCTTTGCCTCTCTTTTTTAGAGCAAGCCAGTAGTGATTTTTTTTTAATTGCCTGTGGATGGTAACCTGTCCTCAGAGATAAATTTGTGTTATTAGTATGACTGAACCATCAGAATGAAACTGCATGTAGTTCAGATCCGCATAGAGCTAGTACTCACCCTGCACAAAGAAGCTAGTCCTATGCAGATTTAAGTCTTTTATGATAACAGTTTCAGCAAGGTCAGAGAGAGGGACTCAGACATGAGAGGTCTTATTTTGGCGAACAAGGTAAGCAAGTGGGGCATGGACAGGTGGAAATTGGACATTAAGTCACAAAGATCCTAACTGCAATAAATATCATACATAATGTCTGGACTTAATGGCACTGCATCCCTTGATAGTGAGAGGGTCTAACTTTGTGTCCTCAAAGAGGCAAAAAAAAGAAGTTAGCCAACTTAGGGATGGAGGCTAAGAGTGGTGTGACATCATTAATGTGACAACAGTTTGTAACAATGCACCACTTCCCATTATAAGCCATTAAAGTAGAAATCCTGCTATATATAATTCGTTCCAAAGAGAATAATTGTGAATGATGTCTGCATTTGTAGCTCAGAGAATTTTCAGGTTAGCTTCAAATGCAGATAAAAGTAATTCATTTCACATACAAAGTATTTCAACACTGTTTGAATTGACATAGAGCATAATACATGCTAAAGGAGGGAGGTCCACATATATCAAATTTTTTTATGCCACCATGACCTGTGGAGGAGTTGATTTTTGTATTATGGAGTGATCAGTTTTCCTATTGGGAAATATTCAGCCATAATATAGTTGCCTCCCTTTAATTTCTTTGCAGTATCAAAAATGGACTCTTCCAGAACTCAAGAGGAACATGGAGAGTTACAAGTACACAGACCAGTCTATTTCAGCATGTACTGAATGAATGGTTTTGCGCTGTATGTCAAAATGATATGTTTATATCATTTGTGCACAAAATGAATTTGGTGATTTTAGCTACATTTCAAGATGCTGATGTGAACATTCAATGAGAAACAGACTAGAATTTCATTCAAACTATAGCTGTTGAGATCCTCTCCATGACTGAAGTGCAGAACTCCTTTTTATTCCCATTGTACCTGACAAGATAAAAGTCTTAAAGATTAGTTTCTCTGGACATGAACTATCTTGCCAGCCTTGCTCCATCTTCTGAATTATTAGTTTTGGTTGTCAAAGCTGCTGGGTCAAAGACAAAGGCCCATAACCCCTTCCAGCCAGAAGACATCCATACTATAATATAGATCTCTATTACAGTGTTCCCCTCTCATAAGGCCACCCCTACTGCAGCAGGGAAGTGGCCTTATATGAAGGGTGGCCTTTCAAGAGGGGGATCACAAATGTGAGTAGTAATTACAAACGAGAAAGTCACGACTACATTTAATTCTGCAACATTCAATATTTTCATTTAAAATCACATGCATTTTAAAAAGAATGTTATGAATAACCATCAGTATGGTTTTAAAACTGTCTTTATAATGATATTTCATATGACATCATCTGTCACCAGTAGACACTTTAACATAATCCTTAAGACTGATAAATTTATCTAGAATAAGTACAGCAGCACCAACAGCTCAACAGCCATATGGACCTTGCCATCTCCATTCTGAATTTTTCAGGCAGCAATAAACTTCCGGAGTCTAGAGTATAAACCCAAAGAGTCCAGTTTCTGGACTAATTCCACTACCTACTTTACAAGCAAATGCTCTATTTCATACAGCTTAAGACCTCCATCATGATGGGGGATGATGAAAGGGGTGTGAGATAAATAAGTGAGATCTAGAGCGTCTATGAAATGTCCTGGATGACTCAAACATTTGTTGGAAAGAGACTGATCTGGTAAAAAATGAGAAACTTTAACATGTGCTCATGATTTTAAGGACAAGAGCTCAAATGTTCATTGCAAAACATCTAATAGCACTATATAAGCAAACCCAGCTTCCTCCATTTTTTTAAAAGCAGCTGTTAAGTTGGAAAGCAGATGAGCAAATGGGACTGAAACCTACACTATTAACCTTTGACCATGACCTTGCAAATAGGTTCCCCTTTGTGGCGTAAAACCCACCATATAATTATAAGATATAGTTACACCACGTTTCATCCCTCTTTCTCAAATGACTCTAATATTATAGAGTGGAGAGGAAAATATGAAAAATTCCACATAAAACATCATGATACTAACCATGTAGATAAGACCCCAATATGGTATACAACACACCTACTAATGATGACATGCATGTTTCTTACCTTAATCTCAAAGGTCTAAAGTTATGGACTGGAAAGGAAAGTGTGATGCAAAACATTTAATATTGAGCCATTATCCTGATGTTGAAGATATGACCCCCAATGTGGTGGATGACATACATTCAAAGTGATGATGTAAATGAATATCAATTTTTATCCTCAAATAGCTTTAGAGTTATTGAGTAGAAAGGAAAGAGAGAGGAAGGGAAAGTGTGATTGGGGAAATGGAAAATATAGTCTTGTGATCTTGTCCTTAAAGATAGGACACCCAATGTGGTATGCCACACACCTTGTACAGATGGTGTGTAAGTCAGGACATCTGATGTGGTATGCCACACACATTCTAAAGATGGTAAGTTAGGACACTCGATCTGGTATGCCACACTTCTTCTAGTGATGGTATGTAAGTAAGTTTAATCCCTTGATCTCAAATGGCTTTAAAGTTATAAAGCAAATAGGAAAGTGTGATGGTTGGAGGGAAACACTGACACTATGTTCCCCAATTTTCTTCAAAAGGTAGGGGACAATAAATTCTGTCTTGTCAAAATGTTAGCAGGTTAATTTTGATAAGAATGAATGCAAAAATTTAAAAATTACATCAATACTTGTGTTCAATACATATAGAAGACAGTTCTTTTATTACCTACCTTATCTGGGATGGTAGGCCGACCACCAACAGCTATAACTATGTTTAATGCTTTAAGCAGCCTCTACAACCAAAAATGTAAAAATATTAGCAAATAAATGAATAATTCTTACCAACAACAAATGCTGTTTCACCATCAACAGGACCTCTGACCTCTTTTGTTTCATAAATAATAGCAAAACTTCAGGGATATCTTTATAACAAGAATGGATTTGAAATTATTGGACAATGGTAAAGGAATGATTTAGGCACATATTTACATTTAATTACTTTTTTCACACAGTTGTGTTTTTATTAACAAATATGACGGTGACTACCACCTGATTTTCAAAAGATTCCACTGAACTTCCTCATCAAGTCAAACTATTACAGCAAACATGGCTTTAGGATATTCTAAAATACCCCCCACCCCCAATAAACCTTGCCCCAAATGTTAATGCCAATAACAGATCAATACCATGAAAATGTAATATTTATAAATGTAAAATGAAGAATTTTCTGATTTGGAAACTGCTTGTGAAAAACTTAAATATATTTAGAGATTGAAATATCTGACTTCAGTTTCTTCTCACAAAAGTAAAAGTTAAACTGATTATGGAACATAAGTGATGGCCAGAACATGCTGATGTCTAGTCTGCTGTTGAAATCACTATACAATAATTACATTGTAGTCTGTAGATGAAATCACTGCACAATAATTACAATGTAGTCTGTAGGTGAAATCACTGTATAATCATTACATTATGGTTTTGCTTGAAGAATGGCTCACAACATGTCAGTTGTTATGATGGGCATTTCACACTTGTTTTTGAATTTCAAGACTAAGAATTAAAAACCTGTGTCCTTTGAGAACTCATGACCTCACTCTTCATATCAATTTAAAATCTGACAAATTTATTACACAAAATTGTGCAAAGTGCCTTACACATGGAAAAGCAAGCACACTGAATACACTCTGCATACCAAATACAGTGGTCCCTTTTAGATCCAGAATCCCCTGGCACCAATGAGTTTGTATTTAAAAGTACCCCTCAAAAACGGTCACCCCTCTAACATGACCAGTGGCCAGCATACTAGTGCAACAATGTAAAATTTACCCCTCACAAGTGGCCATATTTTATTTTAATATGTGTCCAGAACAAGTATTTAATTCATATGGTAAGGTAAAAAAAATTCAGATTATCTCTACTGCTGTCTGTTTCCCCAATGTCAGGTTTTCATTACTGAAAGAAGTGTTGGCTAAAGTACATGTACCACTAAGGTTAATATTATATCATTATCTATAAATGCCAACATTTACAGGAAATGGGCTCAACAGTGTTGTGATCAAGTTTTGGTCTTCACAAACCTGCTGAGTTCTTCTCTTTGATGATTATGACCTGACATAACTGTCAAGATCATAACATGGGCAACACAGGCTAAATATTGATTTTGTGGATAATACAGACAGAAATTAACCCTGAACAACACAGGGTACCAGACAAAGACTGAAAAATCATATGAGAGTACATGTATCACTTCCTTTATAAATAAGGCATTTGGTCTATTCTACAAAACTTTCATTTTGCATAATTAAATTGTTGTACTCTACTTTAACATGTCATCATGTAAACAGGGAATTATTACTTTGGAAGAAAAATAAAAGTTATTTGACTCAACAAGGTGTGAATTCAAGATTTCTTGCTGAAAAATTTTATTTTGGAAAGACTCAAATAGACAACATCTTAACAGAGTATTCTGCACCAGTTTGAAAATGGAGTAAATTGAAACAGAATGATTCTAAAAGCCAAGTGATGTCTGTACCAAGATTAAATAACACTTTCAACCACACAGCCAACATAACACACCATAACAGCTACATAATGATCTTACACACCAACATGTTACTGTTTATTCCATCCCTCTATCCCATATACACATTCACTAATAAGTCTTATTCAGTATTTTTAGTTTTCAGTGTAATTAGATTCATGAGGTGAGAGCAAAAGTCTGACAAAAGACTATGTTTAATTTTTACATTAGCATGATTTCGTCAAGTATCATACATCATACAGACCTTTTGTCTGATCTCTTTTTGCTTCATACATGTTCAGTACTCTAGAAAATTAATTATTTGTTCACATATAGATAATTTTTTGCACTCTCAAAAACATAATTGTTTTATCATGAATGAAAAATTATAGCACCTCTTTTCCCTTTGCATCCACAGCTTTGATGGTGTGATCATCCACAAAGGAGCCCTGGGCATTCAAATATTCCACTTTTCTGAAAAGGAAGCAAACGACATAATATAACCAAAGTAAAAACAAACTTTAATATCACTTCCCATCTAGATAGAGCAATAATAAGATTTTCAAGATGACCACTGTGATGACCATATTGGATAACGGAGTTGCGGAATTTTTTTTAGACCAACCACATGCCATAAGAAGACTTCTGGTGAAAACTGTATGCTGACAAGACTTTCCATTCAGGAGTAGCGACAATAACAAGATTTTTAAAATGGTTGCTGTGGTGGCCATATTGGATGTAAAATCAGCACCATTTTCAACAAAATATCAAAGTATTTAACAGAAAACCTCATGTACATATAACCCCATCCATTCATGTGTGTGAATAGATATATATATATATATATATATATATATATATATATATATATATATAAATAAAGTTCATGGCAATCCTCCAAATGATTTGGGAGTAGTGATAACAAACTTTTGTTAATGGACAGATGGACATCAGACAATGGATGACATCATTAAGCTCTTCTGGTTATTAAAATTCCCAAACAAAATAATAACAGAATTTGTGTATGCAAGCATATATTTGTCACTTCAAGTAATATAATCACATTTATGAAATGAACATGTAAAACAATTTTTGTCTTGTTCCTCTTGAATTTACTATATGTTCGGTAGATCCAAATGTAAAGATATTCAAAACTTGTTTAAACAACTATGTCAATGATGCTCGCTATTAATCCAGTTGTGACTTTGGTTGATTTATATTTACTCTAGAAATATCACCATCTCCATCTGTCTCTTTGCCTCAAAAATGGTACTTAAGGGTGAACACAGGCAAGAAACATATTTACATCTTGTAAAGCAGGGTTGTAGGCCACAATACTACCTGCCAAATGTTTCTATCTGGCCTGCCACCCTTTCAAAACTCCTGCCAACATGGTAGTGAAATGCAGGCCAATTTTATAAACAGCTGTGTGAGTGTGAAATAAATTGCAATGTCATGCCTCATGTGACAAGGTCCAACAACCCTGTTGTAAAAATCTTGATCACATCAGGGATCTCAGGAGAATTTCTAATAAAAAATTCCATTCATTAAGGGTAATCACTGCGATGCTTAACTTGGCTGAACCCACTAGATTTGTTTTGCTTCAAGTAAGCATGCCAATTAGTGTTTGATTTGCTGTTTTATGGCACTGGAGTAACTTGCCTGGCCTGAGTACAGACTACAGTAGCTGAACCTGGCTGATCCAACTATAGGATTTTAACCCACATCCTCCTGGTCATGACTCCAGCATGCTAGCCACTGAACCATGAAGTCTTCTAATTAGTTAGAGGCTGTATACATTACTATTAAGAGCATACTCGCAACGTGCCTATGAACCTAAATCTACAATCTCTGTACTGTATGATTATTATGTAACATTTAATTTGTATTGTTTGTTGACTTTTCTCCATTATTATATGTTATGTATATCTGTATTTTGTAACTGACCTTTGTCCAAAATCAAGTTCATGGTCTACCTGACATTTATTTTGTAAACAACATAATACATAGCTAATATTTCTCTACGATTATAGATTAAATATTCAGATCATTATTAATGGATGTAAACATGTTTACTTGAATCTTAGTCAAGGACATTAGTTTTTCACTGGCCAATTCCTAATCTTGTTGACAACAGAATGTTTTAGAAAGGAAACTGAACTAAATCAATTAATGTGTATTAGCTTTTGATATTAATGTTGTTTACTTCAAAATTATTCAATCCTACCAATCTGAAGTGGAATTAGTCTTATTGTTGTGTTCAGTTTTTAATTTGGGTGGATATATTTATTCAAAGTAGTATTCACTGGAATTACAAAGCAAACAATAATTTCAGACTAAATCATTATTTTGGAATTATTGCAAATTCATTCAAGACTTTTTGGATTATATTATTGTGTTACATCAATACTGTTAACTCATCGCCACATTATCAGTGGCAGCATTGATCTGGGTCTGTAAAACAAACAGCATTGACACTATCTGTTTGCACATTATCAGTGGCAGAATTGATCTGGGTCTGTAAAACAAACAGCATTGACACTGATCTGTTTGCACATTATCAGTGACAGCACTGATCTGGGTCTGTAGAACAAACAGCATTGACACTGATCTGTTAGCACATTATAAGTGTCAGCATTGATCTGGGTCTGTAGAACAAACAGCATTGACACTGATCTGTTAGCACATTATCAGTGTCAGCACTGATCTGGGTCTGTAGTATAAACAGCACTGACACTGATCTGTTTGCACATTATCAGTGTCAGCATTGATCTGGGTCTGTAGTATAAACAGCACTGACACTGATCTGTTTGCACATTATCAGTGTCAGCATTGATCTGGGTCTGTAGTATAAACAGCACTGACACTGATCTGTTAGCACATTATCAGTGTCAGCATTGATCTGGGTCTATAGAACAAACAGCACTGACACTGATCTGTTTGCACATTATCAGTGACAGCATTGATCTGGGTCTGTAGAACAAACAGCATTGACACTGATCTGTTTGCACATTATCAGTGACAGCATTGATCTGGGTCTGTAGAACAAACAGCATCGACACTGATCTGTTTGCACATTATCAGTGACAGCACTGATCTGGGTCTGTAAAAAACAGCATTGACACTGATCTGTTAGCACATTATCAGTGTCAGCATTGATCTGGTTCTGTAAAAGAAACAGCATTGACACTGATCTGTTAGCACATTATCAGTGTCAGCATTGATCTAGGTCTGTAGTATAAACAGCACTGACACTGATCTGTTAGCACATTATCAGTGTCAGCATTGATCTGGGTCTGTAGAACAAACAGCATTGATACTGATCTGTTTGCACATTATCAGTGACAACATTGATTTGGGTCTGTAGTATAAACAGCTTTTACACTGATCTATTGGTACATTATCAGTGACAGCATTGATCTGGGTCTGTAAAACAAACAGCACTGACACTGATCTGTTAATACATTATCAGTGTCAGCATTGATCTGGGTCTGTAGTATAAACAGCACTGACACTGATCTGTTAGCACATTATCAGTGTCAGCATTGATCTGGGTCTGTAGAACAAACAGCATCGACACTGATCTGTTTGCACATTATCAGTGACAGCACTGATCTGGGTCTGTAAAAAACAGCATTGACACTGATCTGTTAGCACATTATCAGTGTCAGCATTGATCTGGTTCTGTAAAAGAAACAGCATTGACACTGATCTGTTAGCACATTATCAGTGTCAGCATTGATCTAGGTCTGTAGTATAAACAGCACTGACACTGATCTGTTAGCACATTATCAGTGTCAGCATTGATCTGGGTCTGTAGAACAAACAGCATTGATACTGATCTGTTTGCACATTATCAGTGACAACATTGATTTGGGTCTGTAGTATAAACAGCTTTTACACTGATCTATTGGTACATTATCAGTGACAGCATTGATCTGGGTCTGTAAAACAAACAGCACTGACACTGATCTGTTAATACATTATCAGTGTCAGCATTGATCTGGGTCTGTAGTATAAACAGCACTGACACTGATCTGTTAGCACATTATCAGTGTCAGCATTGATCTGGGTCTGTAGAACAAACAGCACTGACACTGATCTGTTTGCACATTATCAGTGACAGCATTGATCTGGGTCTGTAGAACAAACAGCTTTTACACTGATCTGTTTGCACATTATCAGTGTCAGCATTGATCTGGGTCTGTAGAACAAACAGCACTGACACTGATCTATTGGTACATTATCAGTGACAACACTGATCTGGGTCTGTAAAACAAACAGCATTGACACTGATCTGTTAGTACATCATCAGTGATAGCATTGACCTGGGCCTGTATGATAAACAGCATAGATACTGACCTATTGGTACATTATCAGTGATAGCATTGACCTGGGCCTGTATGATAAACAGCTTAGACACTGATCTATTGGTACATTATCCAGTGGCAGAACTGATCTAGGTCTGTACGATAAGCAGCACAGACACAGTACATTATCAAATAATAGCATTGATCTGGGTCTATAGAAAACCCAGCTCTTCTTGGCCAGACCAATGAATAGTGTATGTCACTCTCAGATACTTGTCACTTATTAGCATATTCAGATTCATACTTTTATATTCTTGCGAAGTCCACTCCATAGTCATGTATATATTTAGTGCGTGTTGTAAAATCTGTTATATTCCAAAGTATGATATGTGGTTAGAAAATTGTTTTGTAGAAATCGGTCATTTTGTTATGTCTAGGCAGATTTTGGGGTGTTGGTGATCTAGTGGCATACCATAGGTTCCAAGTTTAAACCCCAATGATCCAAGTAGCATTATCTCCTACTACGCTTATTAGCATGATTGACATCCATAAGATTGAGACACTACACGACAATCTCTTGGTCAGAGTGAGTTACCCTTTCTGCAGTTCAAAGATGCCTCCATTGGTATTTGAAAATGCATAAACATTTCTCAAACTTAAAGTTGGCTTAAAAAAAATAAAGTTTTTCAATACAGCCTGCATGCATGATCCAATCACAAGACAAAAAGTTACATTATTTTTTGTCATTGAGGATAAAGTTAGTCAGCTCTTTAGTAGCACAGTTCTAAATGCACACTGCCAGTCCATGTGGCTGATTGTTACAGCTCTATGGTCTTAAGCTAAGTAACATAAAAGAGCAAAAACCAACAAGTTTTGCAAAATTCAATAAATAATTTATTTCCCTACAATACAAAGTGAAAATTTGAAAAGAACTTACGGTGTTGTGAATTAAATCTACAAAAAGTCATAAAAGTTCTATCACAAGCCCAGATGTATAGAGTTCCAAATAAATTCCAGTGGTGATTGAGATGAATTCTGGGGCCCCGAGTGGCCAAATGGTCTAAAGCACTCACCGTTAACGGATCTCTGTCATCTCACCTCTGTCTGTGTAGGTTCGAGTCTCAGGTTTGTCCAATGTGGGTATGTGAGAAAGCTTGCCAGTAGCTTCTCATGGGTTGGTGGTTCTTTCCGGTTTCTTCCTCCACCATTAATACTGGCCACCAAGTATAGCATATCTTGTGCTGAAAAATGGCATTAAACCCTACAACAGCAACCAGATGAATTCCAATACGGAATGTGCTGATGTGCCTGTTGTCTTGAATGTGCTAATGTGTCATGTAACAGTGAAGTTTGAGTCCTGTTATGGTGCACAAAACAAAAAACTAAGATCAGTGATCTTTTTAACAGTCATTTATTGGACTGATGAAAGTGCAGGATACAGTAATCTCATGTGGAACACAAGTCTGTGAGAGAACAATGTATACATGTATTTTGTTGAATAATGCACACACAAAAATCTTACTACTACTACTACTAATAATAATGGCACTTGGTGCATGGTTTGTTCATGAACAGAGTCTGAAAGGTGAACCTGCAAAAAGATGTTACCTGCAAACAATGGCTAGTTTGGCCTTTTCCTAAGGGTGTCCACTATTAACAGACTGTATATAACACTGTTATATCTAAACATGTTCATTAGGACCAACAATATTTAATGTTACATCCTTCATAAGGGCTATTCCATTTAAACATATATAGTACCCAGGGAAGGCAGTTTTTAAAAAATATATGCCAGGGTACTTTGATTTCACAGAGTTCTTATTAAAATGATAAGAAATTTTAAATTGCATCTATGCGAGAGTACCCCACTTTAAAAGTGCCTTTGCTGGGTCCCATGTATGTTTTAATGGAACAGCCTTAATTATAAGTATGTTGTAATTGGAAAGAAAGCTTTGCTAGTAAAACATTGCAAGAAAACACAATCTGCCTCCTCATGACATTCAAGCTCAAAATCTAAAAAAATCTAATTCTTTTACACTTGTAAATTAATTAGAAGACAATCAAAATAATATTATTCAGATGATTTTATTAACTTTTTGTTTGCTTCTGGGTACATACTTAAACTGAACAACCCAACTATACATCTAATATTATATCTGATTTGTGAATTTTGAAACTTCATCTTGAGTTCTGAGCTTGTATATAGGATCTATCTGATGGCTTAGTGCATGGTCACGATAAAAAGTGACAATCTGAATATGCTGAATTCAATATGGGGAATCGTTTTTTTTTTGTGGGTTTCAAGGTTGTTACAAACTGCAAATTTAAAGACAAAATAAGCAATGATCTTTTTCAGCCCAAATCTTAATACCAAATGAACAGTCATCATTCCGTGCCCACATCACAAGATAAAATGAATACTTACCATTCCCAGCCAAAATCCATTTTCAGTAACAGCAGCAACACTTGATTGTGAATTTATAAATTTGAATTTATCAATTGTAGAAATGTGAATGTCCATATTACCAGAACGCTTTGTGTCAAATTTGGTCAATCTCTGCTAAGCAGTTTCCGAGAGGTTATTTCGAGTTTTGTTTCATTTTGGCAGCCATATTTGATGGTGGACTGGCATAATGTGTATAAATTTGTAATCCCTTAATGCCAGAATTTGTTCCATCTGTCAAATGTGGTCAAATTCTGTTCAAAAATGTTTGAGAAAAAGTTACTTTTAGCTTTATCTACTTTTAGTGGCTATATTCAATGATGGATCAGCATCACATGTTCAAAACTGGAAACCCTATATGCCCAGATGCCTTATGTCAAATTTAGTCAATTTCAAGTTTTGAGAAGAAGTCATTTAAAGGTTTTTCTACTTCTTATAATGCTGACCTTATTCAATGTTGTTTCATCATCATTTAAAAAATCTGATTGGCCCATTTGCTAGGATCCTTTCTGTAAATTTGGTGAAAATCTATAGTGTTTTTTGAGGAGAAATCTTTAAGCATTTATTTTTAATAATGGCAGCCATATTTGATTTTCAAATCAGCATCATCTGAATACATCTAAAAGATCTTCATGCCAGGATGCTTTCTGAAAAGGATTTTTAATTTTAGTAATTATGGCCATCTCTGATAGTGAATTAGTATCATTTACTTCAATTTGAAAATTACAATGCTTTCTGTTCAATTTTGTCCATTTCTGCTGAGGAGTTTCTGAGAAGTTGTTGGAAGTTTTGTCTATTTTAAGGTAGCTTGGCATTACTTGTAAAAACTTGAAACCCACTTATACCAGAATGTTTCTGTCAACTTTTGTTAAATTCTGTTGAGTGATGTTTGAAAAGAAGCTGTTTTCAGTTTTTCTACTTTTATCAATGGCTACCATATTTGATGGCATATTGGCATCAAATGTCCAAAACTGAAAGCCATTTATGCCAGATGCTTTATGTCAAATTTGCTAAAAAGCAGTTTTTGAGACTTCATTTAAAGGTTTTTTTACTTTTAGCAATATTGGTCATATCTGACCATGGATCAGCATCATTTGAACAAATTCCATGCCAGGATGCTATGTTCAGCGGTGTTTGAGAAAAAGTCATTTAAAGGTTTATTTATGTTGAGTAAACACAGTAATATTTTAATTTGCAACATTTCAATAAATCTAGAAGACCTTCATACTAGAATGCTGTCTGTCAAATTTGTTCAGAAATTTTTAAGAAGCAGTAATTTAAAAGTTGATCTATGCTAAATGATGGTGGCCATATGGCAGATCATTTAAACAAATTTAAAAGACCTTAAACCAGAATGCAGTCTTTAAAATTTCTGTAGGTTTTGAGAAGCTGTAAATAACAAATGTGAATGGATTTTGAATTACATAAAACACACAACAAAGGACAATAACATAAGCTCACTTGGTATCATGGCTTGATTACATACGTACTTGTCATTTAATTGCACTCTGTGACCCCAGTTGAGAGATTTGACATGGTTCTGAACTGCTTCACACATCTTCTCCCTAAGGAAAACCAAATGTTTAGAGTAAATATGTTTCTTCAATAATACTTATCCAATCATAGTAGGAGTACAACCACTGCCTCACAAATTCAGCCCTCCAAAGTTTGTTTTTATATATAAAATTGCAAACAGTTGTGAACCTAGGTAGAAGTCTGACAAAAGTTATGTCCCTTTGGGTTGAAGGATATGTGCCACATCCCATCCACATAAATGTACCACCAGAGAGGATATGTATGCTGTCGGCTTTAAAATGTACCATATATACTCGCTTATAAGTTGAGTCAAACTGCAAGCAGCATAGATCCTGATCTGTTGTAGCATAATGCACCTGCATGTCAGGGTCTATATTTGTTCCACTGTTTACTGCTAACACACTGCACAGACCATCATCTACCTGCACACTATGCATCAGCAGATCTGGGTCTGTGCAGTTTATAGTTGGGCTCATAAGCAAGTATATATGGTAAATTTGAGTAACCTGGGAAGGTGTGCCCACATAATGATTAAGTAAGTATTATGGAAAATTTTTTCAAAAATTTCATTTTCAAATACATTATCATAATAAATTAGGAGAATAAATAAAAGGTGGAAGGAGTTACATCTTAACATAGTTGTTATTGTTATAGGGTTTAACACCATTTTTCAGCACAAGATAGGCTATACATGGCAGCCAGTATAAATGGTGGAGGAAGAACCTGGGCAAACCCTGGAAAGAACCACCGACCCACAAGAAGCTACTGGTGAGCTTTCTCATGTACCCACAATGGTTGAGCCCGAGACTCAAACCCACACAGAGAGAGGTGAGATGGCAGTGATCTGTAACAGTAGGGACTTTAGACCACTCAGGACCAAGTGGTCTTAACACAGAGGCGGTCCAATCTTTGGTTCCATAATGTACCTGAAGCAGCTTGAAATTTTACAAAAGACACAGTCTAGAGTTGGCATACCACAATTAGAGAAAATCACTCGCCTAGCCTGCAAATTCAGTGGAAATCAAGTGGCTGTATCATTGTGAAGCTGCTGAACAACCCAGGAAGGTAGCCTATTGTGCTGCTGCTACAAGTCCTGCCAGGTGAAACTGATCCCTTATGGATGAATGGTTCACGAGGTAAATGCTAGACAAAGTTGCCTCTGACCTCTGTCTCCTGTCTTGGATGTCAGTTGGTGAATCCCTTACTAGCGGCGACTGTCCTAACCTCATGAACCAATGTGTATGAAACTCCTGTAGTCTTATTCTTTATACAGAGAGTGCATAACCCATTGTGCCCAATATGATAGAGCTTTAGCAGAGATATTATCCTTGCTTCTTTCCATATTAGGAAAAATCTAGATCTCCTTATCGATGAAAGCAGAAGCCATCACAAGTGAAACTGAACCTTTGCAAGGCATATCTTAACTCATTCTGCCTGTGGCTTGAATGACTGAGAATCAGATTTGCTACATGAGGTGAGTCAAGGAGGTTCTTGACACAGGCTCCAATGATGATTTATTTAGCCTTCTCACAATAGATTCCATAGATGCTGGGTCAAAGCCTTCAGTTAAGACAAATCACAGCTCACCAGAAGGTCAGAGAAGTCTTTGTTTTGAATTAATGTCCCTTCCGTGATGACAATACATGTCTGAGATCATGGAACAGTAGCCTTTCTACAGTAATGGGGGCTGAATTCTACCTTTGAAAAAATGGAAGGAGATTGTTGTTGTTGTGGATTTAATGCCAGTTATCAGTACATGATAGGCTATACATGATGCCCAGTTTATCTTAAGTTTATTCAAAGGAGAAAGTGAGATATTTGTGGTATCAAGGCTTTTAACATAGTGATGTGCCTTCTTGTCCAATTAATTCTGTCCAACATGTGTTCTGAGAAATATTTTCCTACAACGGCTTGCTTGATATAAACAAGACACACAGGTTCAACAATTCCTAATTTGGACAAAACACCTGCATTCACAGTTGCTAAAGCAGAGGAGAAAGATGAACATTTTCCTAAGAAATTCTGCTGCAAAATTTAACAAACCATCTATTCGGATCAGAGCAGATGGAGGCAAGTTGTGAGCATCAAGACCATTTCTGTTCATGGAAAGAATGTAGACTGACTCTGGCACCATGAATGGTCTAGTGTTTACGTTGGAACATTCCCATCTTTGTTCTAAGGATAGCATTGATTCTTGCTGAAAAAAATCCATTTTGTATGGGTCTCTTGTAATGTCTGTAATATATTGGGGAAGGGGCAGTGAATGTAGTTTTGTGGAGCTCCAAAACAACCAGTATTATCCACAGCAGGGCAAAGTGTCTTATTTCACTGAAAAGTTTAATTGCTCCTACTGGGATGTAAGAAAGGAAGCATAATTATACTGCATCAGCCATCTGAGAGATCAACTCCCAGGCATGAGTGTCAGCAGGATTATCAATTCAAGGGTTTAGACTCTGATGACATAGAAACTAAGACAAACATTGTTTAAATTGCTAGGTCATTCTGAAGCAGTTGTTGCATTTCAAGGAATTACTTTTGGCCCAAGTGAACAGAGTAAGGATGACAGTTCCAGGCTCAAAATATTTCCATTGACAGCTGGGACTATACAGGGTAAGGTCAGCAGCTTTGTAGCATGCTGGGTTAAATTGCTGCTCTTTGCTGGTATAAAGAATCGGAAGGTTGATCCTTGGGTCTTGAAATGGTCTTTCAAGACAACTAAATATGACTAACTTGACAAGTATGTAGTAGTTGCTTCAGTAATGGCTCATGCACTTGGCTAACAGACCAGTGGATGTGGGAACTGGTAAAAGGTCTTCGGTGGCTTAAAATGAGTAGGTATGACTCAGTGGAAGAAGCTGGTAAACCTTCTGTATCAATGCACTGAAGACGGAGCCTCTCTGAACATTGTCAAATGTAATAAGGAAGATGCCATGCAAGCATGGACCTTCACAATGGTGATAGGACTGCCTCCTGTGAGCGACGCAACAACTGACCTGGTAAAACAGTTTGTGTTGGACAGCTAAAAAATCTGCCCATATTAGTACACAGTTATCTCTACGTATTCACTATGTGTGTTCCCAATGGTCCAGGGCTGGGACTGGATCAAGGCCGAGTTGAGACCAGTGATGGAACCATCTTAAGCCAGTCCACTATATTTTAATGTGTCCATTACTCTAGGTATTCACTATGTGTGTTCCCAAAGGTCCAGGGCTGGGACCGGATCAAGGCCGAGTTGAGACCAGTGATGGAACCATCTTAAGCCAGTCCACTATATTTTAATGGGTCCATTACTGGGTATTGCAAGTCTTAAAAATCTGAACTGGCTGAAGCAATGGGGAGTGAAGTGTCAACAGAGACAATGGCAGCAGAAAGTCTGAATCTACATCATTGATCATGTGTTCCTTACTCTCTCATTGCTCATAGCAAATAAATGATGATCTTCTCAGGCCACTGTGAGCATGTACAACATAAACTGGACCCTTCACAATATATATGCTGCAATGGTGGTTGACATCAGTTCTAGTTAGAGACCCTTACACCTCATGAACCACCGTATTGACATCTATAAATACAGAAGACAAGGACAAGGTAAAATCAATAAAATGCCTTGTTAAGCTTGCTAATGATAACAAACAATGCATTTGTAAATTACATGTAGTGACAAGAGGCAACTATTTGACAGAACTTCACAGACAAGCTCAAGTACTGTCGTTGAACTGGCTGAAATACTATGTACCTTAGGTCAGACTATTAAAACAGTATTGAAATATTTAATGTATGACCAACTCAGGCAAAATAAGTGTGAATTATTCATCTATGATAAAGACAGATAAAGGAATAGACAGATATATAAATAGAGTATACCTCCCTAGAATCACACAAATAATTATGAAAAGGTACAAGTACAAACTGGTTTTGTGAGATCTTGAAAGAAAACATGTTTCCCAGCACAAGTGGAAGTAGTAACTTACATGTGTATGGGATTTGGCACCAATCCCTCTATGCCAAGGGAGATCACTCTTTTCGAATTCCACCCAGATGGGAATATGACTTAGCACTGTTGATAAAAAAAGCTTGAAAGGAATGAATTTGTGAGGTAGTGTATGCACTATTATATGTTATTATCTGAATAAGAAATACGGTATCTGTACTAATACTGAATTTAAAATTAATATTTCATCTTTTCTTACAAGCTATGGCATTACATTTACAAACAAGTCCAGAATTAATGTATACTTTGGCAACAGTTCTCCAAATTTCAAATTAGTCATCCTACTGCAAAATAAATAACACTGTTTGCCAGACTACTCATGATAAAAAACTTTTATCTTTCTTGGTTAAATTATGTACATATATGAAGTACAAATTTTCAGTATATTCTATAAATTAACTTTATCATCCCAGACATATTATTGAATATAATCAAAACAAAATAAGTGAAACTGTTTCAGAAGTACAGGATACTAATCTGGGATTTCTAATTATCGCCACAACACATTTTGAAGTACATTTGAGTGAGCTGCCACAGAAACATACCGGTCTGGTTCAAAACATGCCAGTCTGTTTGATATGATTGTGGCTGCCTGCAGTGGGTTAGCATCCCCACAACCTTGCTATGGAGGACATCCAGTGTTTGGTATTTGGTGGTAATGTTTCTGCTGTTACAATTAGTTCTAATGCATATGACATAATGAAAACAAACAACTGGAAGTTTAACCTATATTCATTAAAAGTTATTCATAACACACATTTGTTTAAACATATTATACGGTGGTCAATTCATAGACATTGTTTGTTCTCGTATAAAAACTAACACACCACCTTAAAAACTGAGAATCCCTTTTTAATAATAACCCCTCTATGTGAAAATTCTGAAGAAACTGATTTTTGGAATAAAATGTTCTTTCAATATACTTACCTGATCATATCACATTAGAAGCACATCTATTACATCTCCAATCCAGCACTTCCAAGCTTGATTTTAGCATGTGTGTGTGTGTGTGTGATTTGGATTTTCAATGCAGATTTAACAATTTTCCTGTCATATCACTATGATGTCTGCAGTGTGGCAGTTTATAGTGATGTCTAGCACTTGGGCATCATGCCACAGACATGTAGTATGACGCCCCACCCAGTCACATTATCCTGATACCAAGCCAACCAGTCCTAACATGAACCTCTTAATTCTGAGTGCCAAGCGAGGTAGCTGCTACTACCATTTTTATAAGTCTTTGGTATGACTCGGCCAGGGTTCAAACCTGTAACCTCCTGCATCCAAGGTAGATGCTCTAACCACTTAGGCCACCAGTTCTGTTTGATTTTAGCAACAAAAAAGCTAAAAATGATCTGTCCACCAAGTTGGAAGTCATACAATAATGATCTCCCCTGAGCAGAAGGATTGGTGCTAAATAACATCTACACATCATTTGCTACTCGAGCGAATCCCTACCAGATTTTAATCTGACTGCTGGGAATTATTTAATTAAATTAAGGCTGTTTCATAGTATGTGTTGTGGGAACTGCTGGGAAGGTGTTCCACAAAATGATCTGGTAAGCACTAAGAAATAACTTTTACTCCAAACATTGGTCTCTTCCTAAAATACGTTACCCAATCATAATATATTAGGTGAATAGTGGTTGTACTCCTAATTTATTATGATTTGAATGACTGCATTTGTGAGGTAGTGGTATTACTCCTAATGTATTATGATTGGATGAGATGAATTTCTGAGGTAGCGATTGTACTCCTAATGTGTTATGATTGGAAGGGCTGGATTTCTGAGGTAGTGGTTGTACTCCTAATATATTATGACTGAGTAACGTATCTGAAAATGAAACCAGTGAATGTGGAGAAAATGGTGAGGGGAAACAACTCTTACAATGCAATTTAACTGAGTCAGTTATCCTGTCCCCAAGTACCTGTATTCTTTAAAGGTATATAACAAAACATAATCAGTATGGTATAGTGAAATCTCTGTCATCTCTTGTGAAGATGTGACCAATGGGTCACACCTGACACTTTGTAAATCCACTGGTATCACATGCACACTCAAGATTATACAGCTGTCCAGACCAATATACAATACTGTGTTATCCAAAATTATATAGGACATCCCATTCAGCATAAATTTACTAGTAAGTGCTGCATTCTCTAGGATGCATCAATGGACATAAAACTCACCAACTAAGTGATACATTTTCTGGGACATCCCAACCAAAAGCTCTGGCATCTTGCACTGCATGACCCAGAAGAGCAGCCTGGTGCATAAGTTTTTTGGGAATGCAGCCCACATTGACACATGTCCCTCCAAGGCCCCATTTGGTTCCTGAATAAAAAAAAAATATCTGAGGAATTTAGCAGCATAGAACCTGGCTCATGACTGCACAAAGTCAACAAACCTTTATAAAACTGTTTAAAATACAGTAAACATTTAGTTGAACTAAGATAAAACATTTTGATCTTGAACTTTAATATTTTACTTCTGTCTTAATTTTTAAATTTTAAAATAAAAAGGATATAAACATGCCTTAAACCACCAGAAGTTTTAAATAAATGGAAAATGAAGTAACTAGAGAAAATTGTTAGGATGCTTACCAACAAACAACTGCACCATGAAGCCTCTGTGATTTAAGGATATTATAACCAAAAATACAATCAATGTATTTTAATAAACATATTAAATTTCTCAAATATATTTTTACATATTTGCTCAAAAGCTTACAACTACTCTACTTCATGAATGAGTATGAACTGGGGTCCCAGACAGGATAATGACTTATGGATGATCACTTATTTTAAAGTATTGTTTTATAAATTATTTTGACAAAGCCATGGCTCCAAGCATTACAAGATCACTTAAAAATGCCAAGCTGGTGTGCATTTTCTTGCACCAGTTTTGGTTAAACATCTATCCCAATGTAAGGGTCATTATGTAGAAAATTACAGGAAAAAACACCCCAAGACTAATTTTTCTGTGAATAATAGATAAATAAGTCTTAAAAATGTATTAAAACTAAATAAATTGAAGATCACAGATTCTCTTAGTAAATACACCAAGAAAAGTGTAATGTTGGTTAGTTTTTGTTTCATCTTGACACAATTATGACATCAGATCAGTTTTCATAAACAGAAAGTATATAAACAGAAAGTATGCATGCCTGATTTACAGCAGGTTGTGACTCATTCAAAATTTCTGAAGGTCTCATAACACTTTTCATTCACTTTATAATTTTCTTTCACGTTATTATTATTGCAAATTTTGCAACTGTATAAGTATTTTTCTTTTTTGCAACCATGTCGTTTTACATCCAATATCTTCCTGAGTTTATAGTGCGAAGATACACTTAGGTAACAAATGAAGTCATACAGGTGTTTGTTACAATATTGTAACCAGGTCATCCAGAGCTGTGCAGAATCTCAAAAATCCACCCACCAAGCTGAGCAAGAATTAAATATTTTTACTCACCCAGCTGGACAATAACTAAGCATTTTTACTCACTCAGAATAGACTCTTACCCAGGCAGCTATTATTGAGATATAAAAGTTGATGGTGTTAATGATACAAATTTGATGAAAGGTTTTACAGAATGTACTTTGTGATCTCTCTATCACCAGCTGTAATTTATATACAGTCCTACCCGTTTATGTCGACATCCTCTGGCCCGAGGAAATATTGTCGACATAGGCAGATGTCGAGATAAGTGTTTGGGGGGGGGGTCTGAAAAAAAGATACAAGTTAAATTCGTCAGTAAGGGGTGACCTGTCGTCAGTGAGTTGCATTTACACTTTGAGAAAACAAACAATGCAAATTTTGATTACATGAAGACAAATCCAGTGTGAAATACACTTGTATATTGACAAATTACATTTTGGTTACCTTTGTGTAATAAAATCCACAATAAAATATTGCATCAGTCACATCCTGATATGAAAAACATTCACTATGATTTTCAATGTCAGCATAAGCACATGGTTGCATAGTTGTTATTTACACGCTTCAAGTACATGTACTTAAAATTGCCTAGATTCTGGTCAGTCTGTTCCCATCTTATTGAGGCTACCAAGGGGATTGGGCTATTCACAGGGAAATGAAAACCTGTTGACAAGTTGGTTTAAACAGTATGTGTAGTTAGTTACAGAAGTCATCGTGAAAAGTACATAAAAGCGAACAAGGGATATGCGGCTGATATGATTAATGAAGGCATAATATTGTATACATTGACACATGCTAATGAGGTATTAAAAGAAAACGATTCTTACAATACAATATTGTATCAATGTCAGCTCAAGTGGTATACATTTAAAATTTTTCACAGACATCTTTGCGAGATGCCCCACCCTCAACTTCCTTAACAGCCAGATATTTAGTTTCCAGAGACTGTAAATTTAATCTGCATTTTACACTGCCGTTGGTAGCCATCATAAATATAAATAAAGTTAAAAAGGAAATTTCAGAGCACAATAAACTTGTTTTAATCACTGATCACTTTGGAAAATGCAAGAACCGATCAGATTTCATTGCTTTTATTTAAGTCGCCGCGAGAGGCCAACTTTATAGGACCAAACAAAAGCCTGTTTTTTTATCCGACCGCGACATTAAAGCTTGGCAGCAAGATCAATTAATTGTTGAACAAAGTACAGGTCGGAACTGGCCGCTTGCCGACATAAATGATTAGGTGGGAAAATTAAAGCCTGGCGGCGAGATCAACTAATTGTTGAACAAAGTTTGGGTCAGAACTGGCAGCTGGTCGACATAAATGATAAGGCGGGAAAATTAAAGCCTGGCGGCAAGATCAACTAATTGTTGAACAAAGATTGGGTCGGAACTGGCAGCTTGTCAAATAAATGATTAGAAAACAAAGGATTTGTTCAAGTTGGGACCAAGGGCTGCTGTCGACATGTACATTTATTTTTTATCTCAACGTCGACATAAGCATGACAATTTTGGTAGTAATAGTAGACCAAGGGACCGGGACTTTGCTTTTTTTGTCGAAATAGGCAGCTTGCCGACATAAGTGATGTCGATATAAGTGGGTAGGACTGTAATTATAAACTGAAACCAATCTGTTCTGGTACGCATTTATTAGCATTAAAGTGTAAAGAGTGAAGTTCTTGATTAAAAAAATTTAAAACGTTTTGGGTAAAAAGTACGGACTTTGAATGAGTTACATCAGCAACATTCTTGACTATACATCCTTTTCACACTACCACCAGAAATTTTCACTTTCAGTATGATAGCCCTTAAATAAAAACAAGTTCACTGTAAATGTTGACATGTGTGACACAGTAATTACTGAAAAGTGCAACATGGTAATTGTTGAAGAGTGTTACACAATCTGACATTTTTTCCTACAAGATCATGGAAAAATGTTTTAACGTACCTCTAGGGGAAGGCTTGACAAAATCTAATACAGCAACTTTCTTCCCCAAATCTGCAGCTGGAATTAACACAAAACAAAATATTATGCCTCACCTAAATTTCATTCCGAAAAATGCCACCTGAATAACTAGATCTCTTCTATGCTCACACACTACATTGTTAAAAGCAAATGGTACATCCAGAGTCTTGATATCAGAATATGACACAGCAAATATTCTAGATAAATTTTTTTTCAAAATCAAATGAAATCTAAAGATATTCCACTCAGAAATACAGTAATACTGATTTAACACCTTCACATAAAGGAAATCTGCTTATAAAGGTGTTAAATTCGAGTTCAAAGGACACACAAACACCAAGTAAGGGTCCTATAACTTTATGTGAATTAAACCTAAAATCTGCACAAAAACCAAAACAGTGTAGCTTACAGCACCAAGCCCATCTGTATAACTGCCTGCACTCCCACTCTGCTCTTGTTTTAATAAGGATTAAAGATAAGGGATTTTAATTAATTTAAAATTTGTGCCTTATCCAAGGGCATGAACTGGTCCAGTCTCAGTTAGCCATGGGAAGATAAACAACAGAACCAAACCTGTTGACAGTCTCTGGTATCAAATATCTAGAATGCTGGGATTTATGTTCTGGCCACATGTCACTAATAACAGCTAGAATCTGATTCAGGCACTGACAGCAAAATCATACTGATAACAAAAGGGTATTTACATTTAAAACCCACATTTCTGAATTTTCTCTATTTAACCTCTTTATATCTTAAGGACACACACAGACACCTGAATTTCACCTATACACACACATTTTAAATATAAAGAACACTCCAAGACATCCAAAATTTACCTCTATACATAAAGGACATGCACATATTTAACCTCACATACAAAGAACTCACACATATTTAACCTCTATACATAAAAGACACAAACACATATTTAACCGCTATATATAAATGACACAAACACATATTTAACCTCTATATATAAACGACACAAACATATATTTAACCTCTATACATAAAAGACACAAACACATATTTAACCTCTATACATAAAAGACACAAACATATATTTAACCGCTATATATAAATGACACAAACACATATTTAACCTCTATATATAAATGACACAATCATATATTCAACCTCTATACATAAATGACACAAACACATATTTAACCTCTATATATAAACGACACAAACATATATTTAACCTCTCTACATAAAAGACACAAACACATATTTAACTGCTATATATAAACGACACAAACATATATTTAACCTCTATACATAAAAGACACAAATACATATTTAACCTCTATATATAAAAGACACAAACATATATTTAACCTCTATACATAAAAGACACAAACATATATTTAACCTCCATATATAAACAATACAAACACATATTAAACCTCTATATATAAACAACACAAACACATATTTAACCTATATACTATAAAGGGCAAAAAAAAGTGTCAGACCCATATTTAATTTCTATATAAAAAGAACAAACACACCCACATTTAACATCTAAATACAAAGGGAACACACACATACCCAAACATCACCCCAAATTGTGCACTCCTTTGAGTGTCCTGTATAGAAAGGTTTCATTGCAAGTCTTCCTTCAATGACAATTAATGCCAACAGGAAGAAAAAAAAGGTATTCTGACAATGACTTAATGGAAACTGATTATGGTTTTTACATTTTTCAGAAACTTGTTATTGTATATTTACACCATATATACTCACTTATAGGTCGAAGCAAACTGCAAATAACAAAGATCCTGATCTGATGTAGCATAATGAGCCTGCAGATCAAGGTCTGTGTTGTTTGTTCTACCAATTACTCCTAACAAACCACACAGATCCAGATCTGCCAGTGCATTAATGAGATGGAAGATCTGGGTCTGTGCAGTTTGCAGTTGGAATTGACTTAAAAGTGAGTATGTACGGTAGTCACACTGCTGTCATGCTACATCAGTGCAAACAGTCTTAAGATAGAGATGAATTAAAAAAAACATTTAAGCAAAAATAGAAATAAAGCACACAATCTGCTGTTGTCAAAAATCCAATTTCATGGTTTGTGTGTGATCTAGAGTTTTGGAACAAATTTACCTTCTTTGGAGCATGCCAAACCACCTGACCCACCTCCGATTACAACAAGGTCATAATGGTTTTCTTCTGCATAAGCTGAAAAGTAGTAGTATTATCATTATCACAATCCTCATAAAAAATCCATCATCAGTATTATTATTTTCATTATTGCCATCCTCATAAAAAAAATCCATCATTATCATCATTATCACCATCTTCATAAAAAAAATCCATCATTATTATTATCATCATTATCACCATCCTCATAAACAAATCCATCATAATTATTATCATCATCATTAGCATCCACATAAAAAACCCATCATCATTATCACCATCCTCATAAAAAATCCATCATCATAATTATCACCATCCTCATCAAAAAATCCATTAGTATTATCATCATTATCACTATCCTCATAAAAAAATCCATCATCATTATTATCATCATCACCAACCTCATAAATAAAATCCATTTTCATTATTATGATCATCAATATCACCATCCTCATAAAAAGAATACATCATCAGTATTTATCAAAAAGTATAGTTTTATCATCCCAATATTAGCCATTATAAGACAATAAAAAAATGTGATGAGCTTACTTGAAGTGAAGATTTAAATTCCATGTACCCTGTGCAATTTTATTAACAAAATATGTAAACATTGCATCCTTTTTCAAAATTAAGAATGTATTGTCCAAAAAGGGCAATATTCTGTTCCCTTGACTGAAAGCTTATTTCTGAATACCGATCAATAATTTAAGTTAGAAATAAAAGATGGGATTATTAATAATAAATGAGAAAACTGTTTTGACCAACAGGGCTCTGACTGAAATGTAAAAAGTATTACTAAACAGTTAACTGTATTATAACTAGGCATCATCTGACACTTAATGTAATAAAAATGTTCTGAACATGATGCACGTGTTAACAAAAGATGCAAGTACTGCACTTTTACTTCTCTAATCAAAATCTTGCTGTTTTACATTTTAAGAAAATGCTTTCTCTGATAATGTAAGAAAATGATTATATGCACACACACAAATAAAATGGAAATGTCAGAGTTACAAAAATTTTCCAAACATTATTTGTGGTAATCAAGGTCTTGATCAGTAATGTCTCACCAAAAAAAAAAAAAGCATAAAAGCTGAGAAAACCTGAACAATGTATTTAAATGTATGGATGGATCCACAGACAGATAGGGTTTCAGAACTGCAAATACATGTTAAGTTTCTTTTATTACTGCTGAAATGACAGAAACCATTACCTTCCTCTGCCAAGTGTGGATCATCCTAAAAGTATTTGATAACAAACCTGGAGGGATGTTATCCCAACTGATTACAGCTTTAAAGACTTTAGTGGCACAGTGTAACCTGACATCACAAGTCTTTGTATATGAGTTTAGTGGCACAGTGTAACCTGACATCACAAGTCTTTGTATATGAGTTTAGTAGCACAGTGTAACTTGACATCACAAGTCTTTGTATATGAGAGCTGACAAAGTCTGCTGCATTAATGATAAACAGAGGGGCCTAAATGAATGATGGGGCAGTAGTGGTACTTACCCATTGATTTCAGCAAGGAAAGTGCCATGAAACATTACAAAGAGTCATATGAAAACATTTTTGTCTGTTAAGTATCAAATATTTGCTTAAACAAAATATCACTCATGCTGTAAGCCTTAGCTGAGAGGACTGTGTGTGATTTAGATTTTTAACATAGCTTTAACAATTTTTCAGTCATATCGCTACGATGTTTGCAATGTGGCAGTTTATAGTGATGTTGAGAACTGGGGCATCATGCTGCAGACATGTGGCATGATTTCCCCCACAGTCACATTATCCTGACACCAGGCCGACCAGTCCTAACACTAACCTCTTAATACTGAGTGCCAAGCGAGGCAGCTGTTAGTACCATTTCTTAAAGTCTTTGGCATGACTCTGCTGGGGTTTGAACCCGCAACCTTCCGCATCTGAGGTGGATGCCCTAACCACTAGGCCACTGGAGCAGTCAGCTGAGAAGAGTATAAGCACAAAAGTTACATTTCTTGTGCTTCAAATCAAAGCTTCAACAAAAATGTTTATACATATTCAGGGGAAGAAGATTTTTCTCATTGCCCCATGAATTGCTACAATTGTTCGAAACTGCTGTAATCTAAGTTATTCAACAACTTTTGTCATATATATTATCTTTCCAAATTTGTTGAAAATTCTTTGTTTACATCTAATTCTGAGAATTCCATTCATTTAACAGAGGGAAAAAATAAAAAAACAACTTTTGAAAATGTTTTGGCATTACTACTATAATGCTATGTAAATGTCTGTGTTAAATACTGGGTTCGGTATTGGAAAAGTCAAAGCTGTGGTCTCAGTCTAAACAATTAAGGTGTATACTGTAATGCAACATAAAGTTTGTTTTTGTTTCACCTGTTATAATGTGTTACAAGTTAAAATAGTTCATGGAGAATATGTAAATGGGGGTCAAAGAATGTCATTGGAGATAAACAGGAGCCAGTGCCAGATTAAGGCCTTCCAGGGCCCTAAGCACTGAAAATATTACAGTGCACCCACCCTCCTTTCTAAAACTTTTAAACTAAAAAACCCCACAATATTTAAAAGGTAAAAGGTGGGAATATACCAGTGTTGCCATCATTCCAAATTAAAATACTCGTAAATGCAGATCAAAATGGTCATATATTATTAATTCAATTTTATAATCAACAATTAATTTGATTTTTTTTCTGGTGCTCTTAGCACGTGCATGCTTAATGGGTAACCAGGCACTGACAGGACTATCAGACCAGACGCCAGAGCCCAAAGTAAATATACATTCTACTGCTAAGGACACAGGAGTTCGTTACAAAGAAAATTAGGAGTATCCGTCAATATTGTTACAGGTTAGACCCCCCACCCATCCCTTGATTCACGGACGGATACTCCTAATTTTCTTTGTAACGAACCCCTGTGGCTAAGGACTTCCGTGATTTCATCAAGGAACATTGATTTATGACATATATGAACTTGTCATTCTCTGTCCAGTAAAACTAACCAGCTAGATGTCTGTATACATCTCTTATGCATCTGTTGATTCTCTTGCGAAAAACTGGGGTGCAATAAGACCAAATTAATTGTCTTTTGAAGGTGGTTAAACTTTGCAAGGGCGCCGCCATGACAGCCTACTACATTCGCAACTTCAAAGTCAATCCTACGGATCACTCGAATTACGTTCCAAGTCGAGAACAACCTGGTTTGAAGTTGTAGGAACAGATACATATGTTTTGTTTGGAAGATAGTCTGGTTCCCTGCTTCGAATGCTCCCTGAGTTGCACTCCGCTTCACTAAGTTTTCTTATAGTGGAGTACAAGAAAGGAGCATATGAATTAGAGAACCAGACTAAAATGCATATAAGGAACACAGAGACGATATTCCGATTGTGACTGTGCCCCATTCAGATTCCGAACACAATTAAAACTGTAGCAGGATCATATATTTTATAATTTTATATACTCATGTTTTAATTAGGCAGAAGTGGGTATTTTATTATTTTATGTAATTAATGTTCATTGATGAGTGAAATAAAGTCATCAGTTACAATTATTGTGTTATTCTCATTTTACACATATTTAGCCAATTAGGCAACCTTGAACCAGGATTACCTGTTGAGTTTTCTTCACTATGAGCAATGAAGCTACCCTGAGTATTGCTCATGCTGGGTTGTTCTGTTGCATGACACGTGGTAAGCAACTTTCTGATTGGTTAGTTTGCTACTTGTCTGTATAAACAACATAGCATCAACAGCATATTAGTGGTGGTAATGGGATAATTGTACAACAGTATGCTAAGGCATAAATAACTGGAACACATAATAACAAAACGCAAAACACACACGCACAAAACACAAATACAAAACACTCAGACAACTTACTTATTTTAATATTTAAATATATTCTTTGGCTTTAAAACAAATATTCTAAATTCTATCTATACAATTAGGATTAAATAAGGAAAACAACTATAATCAATTTGATCTCGTTAGAGCTGTCCGAACAACAAAAGGGGAACTATACAATAGAAGCACTCACCAAATAGCACCACACACGGACAAAAACTACTCTGGCAAAGTCACTTCGGAAAACTACTTGATTGGGACCAAAGGAGAGGAAACCAACCCTGGGGCTTAATAGTTCCAAGGGGGGGGGGGGTAGTACTATCCTAAGTTCCAAGCAGGAGAGGATAGGAAACAGGCCTACTGCCAGACCAGACAAAGGGAAGGGAGTATAACCTCACCAAGCTTCCTTTGGGATAATAAAACTCGAGAATTTGATGAGCAAAACATAGAGAAACCCTGACAAATTATATTTGCTATTTATTATTTTATCACACAAAAACTTATAACACTTATGTGTGGACACGGGAAACACACACCAAAACACATTTATTTCGGAGCACCAGGGTTTACCTTAAAGTCCAAACCAGCTAATATACTGGGGCGGGCTGAAGGTTATCAACAGAACAGTGCTTGACGATTCTTTTGCTTCAAGGAAAATGTGACTTGACCTTTGTCCCATATGATAAAGTAAATTGATTTATAATATAATTAATGTAACAGTTTTGTTTATATGTACTCTGTATATTTTTCGGAAATGTATGTTGATGTATTTTAGTATCTTTAACAAGTTATCAACCGGCATATTCTTTTCTGAACCTATCATTCTGTTCATCGCTTGTCTGTCTGTCTGCCTGAGTCTGTCTGCTCTCCACTTTTGCTCTACACACTGATTGTTTTGTGTTTAAGTTTATTTGGTCCACTATCTTTCTAGATGGATAATTAATAAATATGTAGGGTAGTAAGTCATTTGTATTGAATGTAAACTGAATCAATGTTTACATGCTGAACAATAATGCACTGATGAAGGTATAGTTATTTATAGTTGTAGTGAATGTATTTTTATTGTATTTGTAGGGTGTAAGAACACAGGAGAAATGTATTTATCTCCATTTACCAACCTCGTACACAATAAACCCAATTTCTTATAACAAATACTGGACTTATATTTTCTATTCTGTGAGTAGAAGGCAAGTGCTGTAACAATACTACCATATATTCTCAACATTTGTTTCTCAGTACTGAACTTTCCACTGTGTGACAATTAACACAAATCATACGTTAATCTAAAATACCTTCAAAGATGACTTCACGGTGAAGTTCTTGTCATAGGTTTACCGGCATTTATTTGAGAGGCTGAACTGTAAAGAAAACAACGTGCACTGGAACACGTATTTCACTTCCGGATCATCATCAAGGTCTTATTACTCACTGTGCACTGTCGCCGAAACGCACAGAGACAACCACACCATAAGGTCATATTCTAAAGAATAAACAATTATCTTTAGATCCATACCAAGAATGCCTAAATCTAACTCTTGTATAACCACCAAAAGGAGAAGGGGGGGGGACAATTTTTTCTTTCTACAAATAGACTGGGACTACATTCGTACTGAACCGGAACTAATAATTGTGATCTGATTCCATTCGACCGCTATACAAGTAGTTCCATTAATGTTCCTAATGGTGGCGAGATGTGCATTAAGGCTGGGTCAAGAAAAGGAAACACATTTTGTTTGATTTTTGTTTGTTTTGTTTGTTCGGGTTTTTTGTTATTGTTTTTTATTTTGTTGTTGCTGTTTTGTTTTAACGCCATTTCTCAGCACATGATATATGCTATACATTGCAGCCAGTACAGATGGTGGAGGAAGAACCACCGACCCACATGAAGTTACAGGTAAGCTTTCTCACTAACCAACGTTGGCCGAGCCGAGACTCGAAGTTCAGTTCTCGTGCGACTGGTTATTGATGTATGTATTTCTCGACATACAGTCCATACCTGGTTTTGGTTGGACAGAGCCCGCTGTAGGGTATTTATCTTTACAGGCTGAAAAGTGGACAGCTTCCTGACAAACCACGTGTATTGGAAGCACATGGGCTCGTATCATTGCTTGCAATTTACCTACAAATGATACATGTACTATATATTGTAATATGTTGTAATAAGTTGTCCCGGATACGGGGGTCATTGCCCAAGCAAACCTTCCCAGTATCCACACCATTTTGATGCAGTCACAGTTGCGATGGGCAAGCCATGTAGCTCGCATGCCAGGCCACCGGCTTCCAAAAACATCTTTTATGGCGAGCTTGAACTAGGTAAACGCAACAAAGGATGCCAAAGAAAACGATAAAAGGACACCTTGAAGACGTCATTGAAAAATTTTAGCATTAGCTATGACACGTGGGAGCAGACTTGCCCAAGACAGGGTCATATGACGCTCTTCCATCACTAAAGGTGCTGAAGCTTGCGAGGCCTATAGGACAGCCGCGGCAGAACAACGGAGGCAGGCCTGGAAATCCACAGCCAGGAACCCCAAAATCAGTGTTGCTACCATCCCATGTCCAAAATGCCACAGAACATTAAGGGCGCACATCAGCCTCATTTGTTCCCGCTAAAACACTGGATGACTAAAGTGGTCCTCATCGACTTGATGAACGAGTTATATATATATATATA